>MU834446.1:0-46862 GCA_029204225.1 Diphasiastrum complanatum | reverse complement strand
TGATTCAATCCATAAATGGCTTTGTTGCGCTTACAAACAAGATCCTCTCTCCCTGGCTCAACAAATCCTTGAGGTTGTATTAAGTACACCTCTTCATCTAGCAGATTTAACGTCCATTTGTTGGATAACCATAGAAAGCAGAAATAGCAATGATAGAATGTATAGTCACCATCTTAGCTACGGGTGCGAAGGTTTTCTCAAAGTCAATACCTTCTTGTTGCTCAAATCCTCTCACAATAAAACCATGCTTTGTATTTGTTGAGTTGCTCATCTGCTCCATATTTGATCTTATAAATCCATTTGCAAGTAATAGGCATCAGGTAGCTCAACCAAATTCCACGTCCTATTTTTCAATATGGCTTCCATTTTTGTTTCCATAGTTGCATGCCACTCCTTGTGTTCCTTTGCTTCATCAAAAGTTTTTGGTTCTTGAGCCTTGAGCACAGAGCCCATCAGGGCTAGATTCATCTCTAATCTTGTAGGAGGTTTTCGATTTCTACTTGATCTTCTAAGCTCTCCCTGCTATGTGTTTGATGGACCGTGATAGGTATTGCGGTGTTAGATACACATGTGGCCCTGCTCGGATAAAGGCACACTTGCTACACTTACGGGGACATGAGATTGCGGGTTGCACACAGGCACCAGAGTCGTTACGAGAGCTCCTACATGCACCTGCCCTACCTCTTGAGGACTCGGAGGAGGCTTGTCCTTCGCTGCCCAGAGGTGGTCTTGAGTCCTATAATCTATTTGAGTTTATTATTTTGAAATTTGGAACTTTGGAATATGTACTGTGGAAATTGAATTTTGTGGCAAGTTGTAACTTGTTTGAAGTCGGGACTCAAAAGTTCAAGGTTTGAAAATTGAAGCTTAAACTATTTGATTCATCATTCTAAATTCTAATTTCTTTTGATTGTCCCTTATGAATGTAAATCATGATTCATAATTTCATTGAACATTCAACATTCAACAATCCAATTACCAAATTCATGAGTCTTTTATGTAAATTGGAAACTACTGCTTGCAACATGTGCTAAAATTTTCGTGAGTTGTAGCTTTTCATTCAGCAGAGCGGCCAAAGCCTTCCACATTGCGGCATACATCTGCTGCTCATGAGCCTGGTTCTTTTCAGACTTGGTCTCTTGGAGATGTGGGACTCAGGGTGACACAGGAGCATGACCTAGCAGTACTGGTGGCATTGGTTCGTCCAGAGCACCATCTATAGATCGTGCACCATCGAGAGGTAGAGCCCTTGGCCGAGGATAGGCTAGAGGTTGGCTCTTCCATATCGACACCAACTTCTTTCTTCACCTGTACTTTAGCGTTATCATCAAAAGAATCAATTGTCAATCTTATTTGGTCATTTTGACCCATCTCATCAAAAGTAGCATCTCTAAAAATCACGATCTTTTGTGCATCTGTGTCATACATCATGTATGCCTTGGATCTTTCATCATATCCAAGGAAAATACACTTAACAGCTTTGCATCCAACTTCTTTCATTTTTCATCAGGCACATGAGCATAAGCATCACAACCAAATACTCGTAAATGAGAAACATTAGGTTTCTTTCTAGTAAAAGCTTCGTAAGGTGTCTTACCCTCCACGGATTTCGTAGGACACCAATTCAAGATATGAGTAGCTGTGTTGCATGCTTCTGCCCAAAAAGTATTTGGCAAACCATTGCTCTTAAGCATTGCCCTAACCATCTCCACAATGGATATGTTTTTCCATTCTACAACTCCATTCTGTTGTGGTGAATAGGGTGCACGAGTAGTTTGTCTCTTGATCTCCTGATCCTTGCAAAAATTTATAAACTCTGTTGAAAAATACTCATCGCCACCATCTGATCTGAGGGTCTTAATATAACAACCTATTTGTTTTTCAGCTAGAGCCTTGAACTCTCTAAACTTGGCAAAAGCATCAGATTTCCTGCCTATGAAATAAATCCAGATATGTCTACTATAGTCATCAATGAATGTGATGAAATAGTAACAACCACTAATGGACCTAGTTTGTATTGGTCCACACATATCACTATGAACAAGATCAAGAATGCCATTGGCTCTTCTTGCTCTATCTTTTGGAAATCTCTCTCTATGCTGTTTTTCCAAAATGCAACCCTCACAAGTTTTTCCTTCAAAAGTGATATCAGGCAATCCAACAACTAGATTACCTCTTTTAAGGATTTGCAAGCTTTGAGCACTAATATGACCAAACCTTTGATGCTAAAGGTCACTTCGACTATCAACAGTGCTTACCATAGCTTGAGTAAAAGATCTCGCATTCAATTTGTAGAGTCGATTCTCATTGACTCTAGCTCATGTAGCAATCACTTTGTAGTGATTTTTGATGTCTGTGACAAGACATTTGTCGCTGTCAAACTCAACCTTGAGTTGTTGATCAGCCATCATCCCAACAGATAGTGGATTGTTAGCTAAGCCAGGTACATATTGCACATTGCTTATCCACTTTATCTTCCCGCTGGCTAACTTCACTGGTGCCACTCCAAATCCTTTAACAGATAGTAATTGGCAATCGACTTGTCCAACTTCATCACCATTGTGAGTTTCCTTGAGTTCTAAAAACCACTCTTTCCTTGAAGTCATGTGCTTGGACGCACCACTATCAATGTACTAGGTATCCTTAGCTTAATCACTTGTCATTAATGCTGTAACTAGCAAGTTTGAACTTTCACGTATATCATCTTCATATTGAACATCATTGTATTGATGCTAATCAACATAGTTGTCTTCATAATAATCATCATCAAATTGATGTTGATCAGCATAATTGCCCACTTGCCATTTGCCTTTTCTTAATTCTATCCCCTTCTGTTTCTTGAAACATTCACGCTCCTAATGGCCAGGTTTGTTGTAGTACCTACAATTTCTAGGTTAATTCTGTCTTGAATAGCCACGTCCTTGACCTCGGTCTTGATTCCAATTGCCTCGATTCCGACTATCATTGACTTGCTCACGATCTTGTACTCGCTCTCCAACTGCTGCTAATTGGTCACAAATCTCTTTGATCTTCAGTATGTGATCGGCAATAGTTGCTGCATCATCCATCCGCAATGTATGCAACTTCGTCTTTAGAAATAGTATTTAAGATGTATTTGTCATTTCAAACAATGCCTTCAATGTATCCCACACTTCTTTTGGTCCTTCTGAATCCGAAATATAGGGAATAATTGCATCTCTAACTGATAAGTTGATGACATTATGAAATTTTCGTTTTCTCCTATCAAATGCCCGCTGATCTTCTTCAATCACTGGCCTTGTCTCTTCACCTGTCACGATCTCCCATAGCTCCTTTTCCATCAAAATGTTCTTCAGTTTGAATTTCCAAACTGCATAGTTGCCGACACCTTCCAATTTGCTTGACTCATTGAGGACACTCTCACTTAGAGTTGCCATTACTGGATAGATGAATTCGGATCACAAAAATGGCTCAGTCTAAGCACACAACCTGTCTCCAAATTTTATCACACCATAGAACTATATATATTTGGTTGTACACCTGATATCGGTACGACGCGTGAGTCTACGACTGCTCAGGATTCTCTTTAGCTCGCATGCGTGGATCCGATATTGGTACGGATATGCGATATCAGTGTGATGCGCATATGTACAACTACTCTGGATTTTTTTTTACCTTTGGCGTGTCAATCCAATATTGGTACTGATATGCAATATCGATATGACACGTGGATGTATGACTGCTCTTGGTTTTCTTTACCTTTGGCGCGTCGATCCGATATTGGTATGGACAAGATGAAAAGTAGAGAGAATATAAGAGCTTTTATAGGGAATATTCTAGATTTTCCACTTCGGCGCAGCAGCTACGCCGCTTCCTCTTTGCAAAGATTTTGAAATGTGTGATCATTCAAAAGACAAAAATCAGTAATGTGAAAAGTATGAAGCCTCCTAACTCTAAATGGCAGTACTAGACATTAGACAGTGTGATTTGCGGTACCCCAAACAAACAAATGAGAGATTTTTTGACAAACCTCTCACACAAATGACACTTTTCACAACAACTAGGAAGTATTGTAAAAATCTCTCCCACTCAACAGATTTTCAATCTATCTAATGCTGCCTTGGCCAATCTGATACCTCCGAGACTGTGCTTTTCAGAACAACTAGGAAGTATTGTAAAAATCTCCCCACTCAACAAATTTTAAATATGTCTGATGCTGCTTTGGCCTTTCTGATGCCTCCGGGACTATGTCTTCATTTCCCACTGATGATTCTGAGCTCCAAACCTGCAAAATACACCAAAGAAGAATTTCTTCTAGCTGTTTTTGTCTCTCCAAGCTTTCACCTCCCGTGAAGGACTTTCTCACTTCATTGCGGAGCCTGTGACAAGCTGTATCCACTAATCAGGCACGCATGACTATCACAGCTCTGATACCATGTCAATAAGCAGATATGCAACATCAAACATTCACCATAAGCAATCACCACAAGAAGGCGGAAAAAGAACACGCACTATCACTCTATCACACTGTAGCATACTGAATGTCAAATGTACAAATGAACCCTGAACCTTGATATAGAGAGAAAACCTACGAGTAGACTAATAGACTAGCTTACGGCTAATTACAACTGTAACAACTGTCAACATTAATGTACATCGTAAACAATAACAATGAAGTTTATCATTGATTTCAAACATAAATTCTGATCAAACTTACTCCTATTCCAATCAAAATAAAATTAGTAACCTTTGACCTTTCATTGTACTACTTATAGATAATAAAATGATTCTTTAAATGAAGTGCAAGATTCAAGTTCTATAAACCACTGGTAATTAAAGACTGAATGCATATCAAAATGACAATCATCTTCAACTACAAAAACTTTAGGTTACAATCCAGAATCAAATCTAGATACCCAAAGTCCTGTTGAATATCAATTCAGATATTATTCTTGGATTCATTATGATTTGTTATCCAATTGAGCTCTCTGGGATGCAATCATCAAAGAATTGAGTCTCATTCCCTAACTAGGGAATACTCTATCCAAGAATACTATATATCCAATGCACATAATTCTAACTGATGAACCTAAATGATTCACTAATCATGCGTCTTACAAGCAATATAATTCACAAACCATCAGTTCATGGTGAATCCACATCACATTGATCATTTTACCAATTAACTTCATTCTGGAGTAATCAACTACTCAAGTTAATTGTTTATGATTCAAAAATCTCAATGTCCAGGTGCAGCTTTTAATTATACATGTATAACACCACATTCAGATCCTTATCCAAATCATTTATTAGTTAACTCATAAATCTTCCATAGAAAGATCCATTAACTCTGCAAGTATCTGTCAAAACAATCCTTGATCATATATTCATGTTCACCGACTAGGTTAAGTGCACCAAATAGCTCAAGTAGTCAGGAATACACAATAGATTCATACAAGATTAATCGTGCACATATGTGAATAATCTCACTATGACCCAGTACATAAACACATTCTTTTATCTGGCAGGTTTCTCCAGAACCCACATATGTTACTCACATATCTCACTGAGATCTTGTAACTCAGCTACAAAAGATTTTCTATTTCTCATGAGTAAACAACATATTCGGAAAATCTCTGAGACGAATAACTCCCAACAGTTTTCCAATCCAACTTACCTCTAATTACATAATTTCTTCCACTCAATCAATCCCTCTTTGATCCTAGTACTCAAACTAAGATTAGGTTGATCCAATACAAAACTCCCAGACTTATCCTCGATCAAACTTACTTTTATTCCAACCAAAATGGAATTAGTAACCTTAGACCTTTTATTGTACTACTAATAGATAATGATTCAAGTATCAAACATGTTCTAGACCCAGATTGTCCACACAATCCCTAGTGAATTTCTCTTATTTGAAAAGTTCCAATTAGGTATCTAACTCTGAATCTATCTGAAATTCCTTTTAGATCCAATCTCATTTCTATACCCTAGTTGGTTCTCTTATGCAACCAATAGATACCCAAATAGAATTTTATCCCATCACTTCACCCCTCCTTTTAAAGAAATTATAAACTTCCATAAAAGTTAATTGGAAAGATGATATTTGAAAATATCTAAATCCAAGAAAAGTCAGTAATAAGTGTTTCCACTAATGAATTCACCTCATTACACATAAGACTTCTCCTTTAAATATTTTCAAACTGAGTGATAGAAACTACTATTCCATCGAAATCCATTTATGCAACAGAGATATTCTAGGTTTAAGAAATTGAAACATTTTAACCTTAGAATTTATCTGAATTCCAAGTTTATTCACACAAGTATTAATTTAGATGACATAACAGTCTTTCAGAAGAATAACTTCGTGTTGGAAAGAATCATATAACCTAGTCTGATGTCTATATTCGAGAAATTACTAAGAAGTACATGATTAATCAAGAAAGCGAGAAATAGATTTGAGGGCCTATGATTTTGTAGATAATGAGATACCACATTAGGATCTAGATTAAACCTCAAAATTTCTCAAAATACCCCACATTTGATCAAACGGTTTTATTTTTCCCATATCGCGACTAGGTACTAAAACACACCATTGATCATCAGATCTTCACAGTCCTAGAATTCCCTTTCCAAAATTACTGATGTCCCATACCATCAGCTTTTCCTTCCAGAAAATCCTCCCACCTTATTTGATATTCTAGAGATCCACTGATCTTCTAGCTGTCCTATAATCACCATAGGATATTATCTCTTGTTTCCAAATACTGGAGAATCCATTTATTTGGATGGCTGGTATGCCTATAAGATGGATACCACAAATCTACACCTGATTCAATGATTTAGACAGAAGAATTAACATGGTTCAACACTACATTCTGATCCTTATAGGTTAATGATAAGCTTCAAATCCCCATGGATCCAAGAGCATCAACTCTGGAGACAAGCTTCTATCAACTAACAGATCCAATGTAATCCATATATCAGATTCTACTTCTAACATCACAATTGACATCCAAAACTGTGGATAGTTGGTCACAGAGATATTAGTTATGAATCCTACCCAGGAAATTAATATCTGGTATTAAGCAATTATTTACTGGTATTGTTAGAATCCTAATTGCGAAATACATTTCCCGATTACACTTACTACCACTGATGTCCACTCTTCTTCCCTCCTTAGAATTTTCAGTTCTCTGAAAATCTTTCAGCTAAGGTATCAAGAAGATGTAATGACATTAGTAAATGTAAAAAAATGAATTACTGTAGGAAAAAATGTTGAAACAGTTTCATCTCTGCCCTATACCTGGGTAGCAATATCGATATACAAACCACCATAGGATTTTAACTAGAAATGAAATCAATTTTACTTTTGATCACTTCCTATTATTGTGATTTTACCAAAAAAATTTGGACTGTTCTCCCTTTACATACTGGCTTAAGAATTACTTCGTTTAAAATTATCTATAATTAATGGAAAATAAGATTTGGATTCGAGTACTTCCTACACTGTATTCACTCCAAAATAATATTGTTGAATAAGAAATTACCTCCAAATACTATGAATTTTTCACCATTAATTATTTAACAAGTATCTCAAAAGCTTTGGTTTGTTAAATCTTAATGACCACAATCATCAAAACCACAATAACCAACTGATCGATGTTCCACTGATTTGAAAAGGAGAAAATCGAAAAAACACAATTTAACTCCATTTACTGGGAGTACTCATTCTCCAGAGTTTAAATGGTTTAAATAGCATCGTACCAAGGAATCGAATTCCTAAACTGGGTATATGCCAAAGAACCGTACCACTCTTTCGTTCCGTCAAGATCGGTTTCGACAAAATTTCTACCGGAAACCGATTAATACTGGCTGACCACGAATACAATGGTATTGAAGTTCCACACAAATTTTGGGCTTACCGGCAGATGTCGTAATAAGCCAACTAATCAGCAAATAAGGCCTTAATACATGCATATTGTTCCTAGGAAAATCCCTATTTCGGGAAACAATAACAAAACCAAGATAAAATTTTGAAAGCTAAGCACCAGGAATCCAAAATTCCACTAATTGGGTGCTAGTAATTTGAGTTTGGAAATCTCGTTTAGAACCTCATCCAAGTTACAACCTGTCAAAAATTTGATACACTGATGGTCATCTGGCATGTATTAAAAATCCTTACGACCGATTCGCAATTCCCAAAATTGCTAAAAATTGAAAGCCCTTACATGAGGGTAGATCCTCCACTCCACCTTCACATGCAAAACTTGCATGCCCAAGGTAACATACCATCAAGATTATGTATAAACCCTAGGTCTCCATACCCTAATATGCAAAAGGTAACCCCGAACCAAAAGGCCGCCTCTCCAAAAAGGCTTTCGGCCACAACCTTCCTCGTGAAAGAATAGAGAGAGTTATCACGCAGGAGCAGGGTTGGATCACAACTCTTTCACAACCCATTCACAGGTCTCAACTGCTCGCTACTGATGAAGTAAGGCTACAATCTCTGACGCAGAACAGCCACCATTCATCTGTGATCCAAACAGATCTGCGGCTTCCACACTTCCAGCAAATTTTCACAATAGCGACCTCCCTATCCACATGTTCGAACAAAAGTTCATGCAGCCACAGCCATAAACCGACAGCAATAATTCATTCCCTCAGCCCTATCAAGGACGTAGGGAACATGGCGAGAAACAGCTGGTTTCTCAGCTTTTATGGCTAACTGATGGCATTATAACATGTGCAGGTATCTCTCTTAGCTGCTTCAAGTGTTTTTATTGCTCTCTGAAGGGCTCCAAGTTTGTTGATTTCAGGGCTTAAGGAGTTCGGCCGTCACCATCAAGATCTGCGCCCCTCTTCTGAATCAAAAAATTGTGATTCAACTCCACCATCCTGTCACAGTATCTAGAAGGCAGAGGGAAGAGTTTCATGTATTTATTCCAAACATGTGATTATGATCCTACCGTCAGTAGGATATACACGTCATACTGCTTAAGTAGACAATGATTCAGAACCTTATGGAGTTATGCTAGTTACCATTCCTTAATCCAGAGAAACTAGCAATAAAACAAGCAAGGAGATCCGTCCATGCATATCATTCTACCACAAAAGAACCTTCCAATCTCCACCATCTTTTAATGAAAGTCTGTTGATCCTTAGCATCTTGTTCTCTTGCCTACTTTCTTCAGCAATGATAAGACCTTGTAATGTCTCCAAGGATGGAAGTTCCTCCCTGACAGCATAAGTTTGCACAATATTGTCATACTCATCTCTAAGTCCATTAAGGACTACTTGAACAAGTTCAGTGTTCTTAAGAGCATCTCCAATACCAGCTAACTCTTCATGAAGATCCTTTACTCTCATTACATAAGATGAAGCACTCTCATCTACTCCTTTATAACTTAGAAAGATTTGGTTTCTAAGTGTAAGCAATCTAGATGTATTCTTAATTTCATAGATTGTTTTTAGAGTGTCCCAAGACTCCTTGGCAGTGGTGCATATACTGATATCTCTTAACACTTCATTTGTGACATTCATTTTTATGAAATGAAGGGGAATTCTGGTTCTTTTATTGAAAGTTGCAGCTTCATTAAGTGCTGCAGGTTCTTCTTCAACTCCACTCACAATGTCCATTACATCCTGTCGAATCAATAATGATTCCATTCTAATTTTCCACATTGCATAATTGGAAGATCTTAATCTCTCACTATGCTCCAAGAATTGTGAACCAGATGAAGAAATTTTCACTATGAGAAATTCTAGTAATGACAAAGATGAAGTTGAAAATGTTGCTTGCTATCTCAACCTAGGATCTAACACTTATAATGTTGATCCAACCTATGAAATCTAGCAACAGAATGTGAGATCCAGCTCTCAACTAAGAAAATCAATCTATCTTGAATTTGGATCTCGTTTCAATCATAGAAATGAAGCACATGCAAGTATGAAGAAAGGGAATGTTATAGGCTAGTGTAAGGCAAACTAATATTCTTCATCTATAGATGAGTTTCTGTTAAACTCGGGCCACTTCACCCTCAGTTTGTCATCAATTCATCATTTGAAACAAGGCACACATATGCTTCATACTAAGAAAAAGGCCCCCTTAGGTTTTACATTAAAATTGAGTTGTCACAAGAGCTGGCAAAACTTATTGCCACGTATGGACGTACGGAAAACTAAGGCATGTTCAATGTCTTGGGCACCATCCTTGACAAGTTGAGTTCCCATTAGAACCTTACATTTAATAACCTCATTATACTTTCAAATCTAACCAATCACTTAGAGGAGAGATTGGCAAAGACTTCTTGTACTTTGTGAATGAGGAGAAGGAGATGCACGCTCAAGTTTGAAATGGGAATGTCATCTTTGCTTTACACCTCCAAAGTTTTGAACATATTTGCCTTCCAAGTGTTATTGTTGTTGCACATGCCAAACCACCCTAATTTGTAATTATGGGACTTTGGCAATCAACATGATCATGTTTGTGAATTAAGCTCCCAATGTTTGCATGTGTAGGCTATTCACATTGGGTGGCTAGGAAGTCTTGCTTGCTCTTGCGCCCACACAAGCGTGCGCATGCGCGTGCACACACACACACACACACACACACACACACACACACACCCCTACCCACCTACCTATGCATGCAAGCGTGCGCACACGCATGCGCACACACACACACCCCCACCAACCTACCTATGCATGCAAGTGTGCGCACGCGCGTGCACACACATACACACACACACACACACACACACACACACAAACAAACAAACAAACAAGGTTTTGTGAGAGTTTATGGCCATGTGAGATGTTCTTCTCTCATGCCAGTGTGTTTGTCAAACGTTTGCTACAAGTTTTTCTTAGAGGGGTTGAGGAAGTGAAACAAATGATGGGGATAGCATATTTCAAAGTGCAACTTCCATGGAAGGCTGGCAATTGCCTAATCCAAGGGTGATGTAGCCCTATATAAGCTCACAAGCCTCTAATAGACGAGGTGCCATGGCAATTAAGATTGTAAAACTGCTCTCCCCACACAATGTAAGGCATTTAGTACTTGATCCGCAAGGCAAAGGCATTCATGGGCCTTTACTCCAAGCCCGGGTGGGTGCATGCTAGGGGAGGGTCACAAGAAGATAACACTAAAGGATGTAGTGATGGTCAAAGGACTCTATGCCTTTCCAATGCATAGTTACCAGGTGTTTGAGGGGACTCACAAAAGACAAAGTTTGTGTTAGTACTGGCCAGGGTGCATGATGATTCTGATAAGGATCAATAATAGTACTGACCTACTATATTAAGTGCATACCTGTAATTCTCACAATGCCAGCTTACACATAGCATGTGGCATTATGCATCCCCACTGTCTGTCCCACTGTCCGATGCAGACCTGCATGTTGAAGCCTTTCCGAGCCCTTCACAGCTAAATTTTCTCTTCCAGCTGAAAGGTGATTGATATCCAAAAAAAATACAAAACCTTATGCCACCCTTCATATTGAGTAAAATCCTGAGTAACGAAAGTGGGTTCTGCTTTAAAGCTTTCACCACCCTTCAAATTGATTACTAAATTCCTCACTAATGAAAAGTGGCTTCTGCTTTATAGCTTTAACCACCTTACTAATGAAAAGTGGGTTCTGTTTTAGTAATGAAAGTGGGTTCTGCCTAATGAAAAGTAGGTTGTGGTTTACAGCTCTGACCGAGAGAGTGTATAGTAGCCCTTCAAAACAGGTAAGATGCCGTTTCCAGAAACCTATGGTGGTGCTTCTCTTCATAGCCGTTGCTACTCCCTGCCAATAACTTCCAAGTTCCCGTGCCTCCACAGTCCAGCAGGGCCCACGCCATGTGACTAGCACCATAGCTGCACACTCTACAATTCTAAGATAAAACCCCACACACCTGTGCAAATCTTTGCATCTTGATCCTCTGCATTAATCAGGATCTCAATTCTGTTCTGAAAGAACACTCGTGGGTGGTTGTGTTCTGTTGCTCTGTAGGTGTGCACACAAGCTGATATGCTTGTTGATTGTACGTTTGTTGCTGATAGCAGCTTTCGGATACCTTGAAGCAGTTCAGCTCACAGCGATCACAGGAGTAGTTTTTTGACAGTCTGAGAGTGATTGGCTACAATATTTCCTTGGGAAGGCCAAGATGGCAATTGTTGCTAAGTTCGGTTTAGCTCTAACAGCTTCCATTCTCTTGGTCAACTTGGTACTGTATTGTATCTTGCTGGGCCTGGCTGGCTGGGCTTTTAACGAATTTATCGATGGCAAACTTGTTGATAGTGAGTATTCTGAAAGGCTACCATCGTAGATTGCTCACCATATTGAATTTAAATTATCTTTCTAAGATGGCATGAATATTAACTGTCTCATTGTACATTCCTAGCTAGCGAAATAAGAGTTTATACATTGTGCTCACAGCTATCCTCCCCACTCATCTGTCTAATGATGTGTTGCCCTTTGTCCATTTTGGAGCTGCAGTAAACGCTGCGTCTCCTTATCTGATTATCTTTTCCATATTATCTGGAGTCCTTGGAATCACGTCAGTAGTCTGTGGACTTCAGACACTGAGCGGTAAGACTGAGAACAATGCAGCCGCCATTTCGGCAGCCAGTGCAACTGGTTTAGCTGCCTGGGGAGTAACCTTGATAGCCTTGGGGTATGATCAATATCCTGATCTTCGCTCTATTGTTTGTCTCCTGACGTTCATTTTGACAAGTCTCAAGCTTGCCACCTTTCTGATTTCTCGGTTATAATGCAGGCTCGCGTCCAAACAAATTCACATTGGACTAATACACAACAAAAAGCTAGTACGTTCATGTTGCTAATTTTTTTTTTATACACCACTGCGTTGTCCTCGTGGCAAGTATATGCTTTAGTTTAATGTATATCCGAGCTACATGGTAGGTAGCTGAACAATCTTCTAATTGTTGTGTCTCCTTGTTTCCAGAAAGTGTTGGAAGCTTTTGCCATAATTCTTGCAGGAGCCCAGTTGCTGTATCTGATTGTAGCTCATGTGACGCTACATGGGAAGACCAAGTCTGCAGCTAACACTGCGCCCGCAGAACCTCACACTAAATCTGCCACAGCTGTTTGATTTATTGATAGACAAGCTTTTCATTGGCTGTAATTTTGTTTGTATTTCGTGCTCAGCGGTTCAAGACATTTGTTGGATAAAAGCATTTCATCATACTTCGGAGATGATCCAAAGTTTTCTGTACTATATTGAAATGCGAACAATATTTGGTTAATCCGATTGATTTATTTTTCCTTTTTTAAAATGTTGACGTCGATGGATTCGTTTATTATGGTTTCTATCATTCAATACAAAGTGTGTTGAGATGTTATGGGTGATTCGAATATAGGCGGACATCATAGAATAATATCGTTTTCGAAACTTTTTTCAATGTTTTTGATATGCCAAAGCGCCTTTCACTCTAATGACAGTATGCAAGTTTGGTTTTTTTAAGTATTGTCTCTCGAATAGGTCGAGATTCTACAACAGCTTGTGCTTGTATGGGCAATTTAAATAATTGAAATTATCTTCAGTATGCAGTATTTAAACGTTAAAGATCTTCGCGATGCCTTCCACAACCACATTGTTTTTACATGTAGTTTTTCTAAATTTTTCACACAAAAATGTCTTAATTTGTTCCGCCACGACTATTTCTAGCAAAATGGATTTCAGTTGTGATCTGAAATGATTATTGGACTGTTCTCACCTAATCTAGTTCGCCAACATCATTTACAGGATCAAACTTTGTTTCATTGGTAATCCTAAGTGAAGTTTTCCTTCTTAAAATGCGTTACGATAACATCAATCAGAAAACAAGGTGACAGAAGACCACTTGAAGCCTTGCCTTGGTTTGGAGTAGATTGAGTTTTTTAAGGATCAGATCGGAAAATTGAAATTGCATTTTCTTTTGAATTTGCATAAAATCCTTTGTCTACTTACAAATACACCCTGTATATTTTTACAACCCATGCTCAACTTTTTGTTGCACATATAGTATCTTTCGCAAGTGCAAGAATGTGTATTACGTACGCTTTTGTGTAACTTCCTATTGGCCAAGAAAATTGGAACTATATTGTAGTAATATCAGTTTTTAAATTTTTAGGAAGGAAATGGTTGTGCCTCACAGAAAGTAATCTCTGGGGCAAATTTTTTTTTGACATTTTTTTTAAATGTAAAAAAATTAAGTTTTTTTTACGTGCACCTTTTGCCCGGAAGGTGCTTGTAAAAAACAATTTATGTTATAAAAAAGAAAAAAAAATGTAAAAACGGAATTCACGCAATGGAAGGCCTGCTCCTCGGCCCTTCCTCCTGCGGAAGAATGTGCGCACAGGCCTCTGGCGGGAATCCGCCCTCGGGCGCACAGTCTTCCGGGTCGGAAGGGCCTCTGAGCAGGACCTCCCCCCCCCACCCACCAAAGGTCTTTCTCCATAAGACATCAGACACTGATGATTCGTCCAACTAAAGAATATTACAATGTAATTTCCATGCGACTCATTTTGTGAAAAAGTTTACGGATGTTCATTGCATCAAACACTGATGATTCGTACAACTAAATAATATTACAATGTAATTTCCTTGTGACCCATATTGTGAAAAAGTTTTACAAATGTTCAATGAACTCAGTTTACAGATCATTTAGAGTTTCAACATGTTTTGAGTCATGTGGTTAAGAGAATTCTGTTCATGCATGTAGCTAGAATGCCAATTAGAACAATTTTTAAAGTAGGCCAACGGATGATTTTTAGTTTCAACAAATTCACTCTTGTGGTTAAGTGTATTTCATGAACGTAGTTAGAATGCCAATTGTAGAACCATATTTAAAGTAAGCCACGGTGCAGCAAAACATTGCATGTCCTCTAGGCCATCATAGAAAAGTGAAAATGCCAATCTTGGTACTTCAATTGCATATTATAATCTTCCTTATCCATACAAACGGATTTGGGTCAAAATATTTCATGTATTCCAGAAAATATCAATGTCTGATTATTTGAGCATGAAACAATTAGTAGATGTTCTGCAACTTGTTGTAGAAATGACTGCTCACATTATTAGCCTAGAAAATGAACTTTTGTGATTATCCTTGTTCTAAAATCATGGAGACATTATCTGTATGATAATAATAAGTTCATTGTGAGTACAGATCATCCTCTGAAATACTTTCGTAATCAGAATGATCTGAGAGGTCATAAGGCCTAATTAATGGGCAGACAATAACTACATTCCAGCTCTCTCTGTTGCGACCATAGAATTAATGAACCATCCAAGGTTCACCACAGTTCTCAGAACCGTACACTTCACAATTTTTTTTTTGCCTGGAACCGTGGTGAACCGTACAATTAATTGATTAATTTTTGTTTTGTTTCTCACCCCCAAATATAGCCCAAGAACATACCATGAGCCCCCATTAGGAACAAAGCGAGTCTGGAAAAAAACAGTCGTGAGCATTTGTTATCCATCTAAATGATCTTTTATGGGCCCTATATGTGCATAGTAAGTAAGGTAGTGTTTCACCACAGCTGAATTATTCAAGTGACAAATCATTGATCTTGTTTACGTCATATTGTACTGAATACTCAATACTATTTTCATAATTATCAGGAAATGGAGTAAAATTTGAGCTATTTAGTCTCTTATAAGCTACAGTTCTAACAAAGTAGTTACACATAAAGCATGGATTATGTTGTGCCTTGTCTAACCCATTTACATATAGATGTTTGTTTAAGAAAAGAAGTTCATACTTAGAAATCCTAATCTTAGAAAACGATACAATATTACCATGAAGCCATTTGTGACAATTCAGAAAGTCGAGAGCATTATTCTTACAAAAAATAGCATGGTTTTTAACCATATCCTTTGATAAGCCAAAGTGCAACACGTCTACATGCATGTAGACATGTTGCACTTTGGTTCATCAATGTGATTGTGACACGTTCAAGTTTGCAACCTTTTACGATCTCCGTTTCATCCAACTTAATGACAAATATAACTTTGCCTCCATAATCTGCAATACTAAATTCTTGTAAGTAACATACACACAATAATTGTTGCTGACCAAAAATAGAAAAATAAGAATTGAAATTGTTGTGAAATGAACTCACCATCTCCTTTGACATCGTAATGTCGTATCACCATTGCTTGGACCTTTTCCAAATCCAAAAATATATTGTTGTATTGGTTATAATGAAAACGAACAATAGATCCCTTTTGCTTGTTGGATGTTATAAAAGTATATCGAATATGGAAGAATTCACCTAATTCATTTTCTAGGAATGAACTGCATTCTCGTTTCGTAGTTTGAAGCAATTTGTCAGTTTGGTCAGATTTCTTCATAAAAATTTTCAATGCTCTATATCCTTTTCGACTCACACCTCCTTGATCACATGCATAAACTATTTCTCTAACATTTGGATTCGGTTTAAACTTGGTAGCAAGTCTTCTTGCAATCTTTAAATGAAATGAATCACTTGTTTCATTTTCCACAATCTACATCAAATCTTTACCCTTCATGAAATGCTTCATATGTTTGGTGCTTCGGAAATGTTCTCCGATCATGTTATTCAAAAACTCTTTCTCAAATCTCTTGCATCTTTTACTAACACCACCACCTGGTGTCAGAATGTCTAGTTTGCGCCTTTTTGTATTTTTTTTTAATTGGTCCTTTGTTGAGACTCGAACCTTTCACTTTAATCCATATAACATATTTTTGTTGAAAATTATCACTTCTCACTTGACATTGGTTATTGTAAATATTGATCAAACATTAGAATAATGCTGATCTGATTTCACACGTGTGAAGCCTGTTCCCATGTGTGAAAGGATGTACTTTTCATACTTGTATATATCTAAATTGATTTTGTATCAATCTAGTTAGTGTGAACATGATATGACTAGTTTTTAGTCAAGTTGACTAGTCACCTAGAAATTAGCTTTTCCTTGCATGTGCATGAATAAATGCTCCCACATGGCAAGTGGATGTTCACACGTGTGTATAGAGTACTAGAAGATAAGAGTTGACTATTTTTCTTAGATCCTATTTTATAGGAAATATTCCTATATTCTAGGAGACTAGCTTTTTGGATTTTAGCCATATTCTAGAAGGTCAACTTTGGATAAGGATCAAGGATGGATCAAATGGATAGATCTGAGTGATGTGGCACTCTTCACACGTGTGAAGACCTGCTGGATTGTACCAAACTCGTGGATGTACTTGATCCATAAAAGGATCATCATTTGTTATCCATCTAAATGATCTTTTATGGGCCCTATATGTGCATAGTAAGTAAGGTAGTGATTCTCCACAACTGAATTATTCAAGTAACAAATCATTGATCTTGTTTACATCATATTGTAATGAATACTCAATACTATTATTATAATTATCAGGAAATGGAGTAAAATCCGAGCTATTTAGTCTCTTATAAGCTAAAGTTTTAAATAAGTAGTTACACATAAAGCATGTGAAGAATTGAAAAAGATCATCTATGTTAGATATAGGGGTCTTATGTTTTTTACATCAAGCATCTAGGTGTAGGATGTTGATAGGAATAAATTTGGCATAGATGGCGAATTATGCATTTCCACTTGTAATGCCACTATTGAGCCAAAATAGAGTAAGAGGCTAAACACGTGCCAATTAGAGTGTAGACAAGTGTAAAGCTTTTGTTTGATGAATTCCAAGAGGTCCAATAGGATTTAGAGGTGGAACCTTGTGAGGTCCAATAGGAAATTGAGGTGTGCTTGAATATAGTCCAATAGAATTAAGAGGTGCATGGATCAATGGTCCAATAGGATCAAGAGGTGACAAAGTATGGTCCAATCATAGTTAAGCATAGTGGTAGCTCGTGGATCTACTAGTATCATTGTACTCCTCATTTTGAAGCTAATTGATTTGGTGATTTTATGGATTTTGTGAGTTATTGGATTTCTAGCTTTCTATTTCTACCCGAGAGCTCATGATGCTTCTTCTCTCTCTACTCAAGGAGAGCAGCATGTTTTTACTTAGATTATTTTTTGAATACTTCCCACACGTGTGAGTGAGAGTTGGAAGTGATTGAATGCATGTAGTAGTGTGTTTTTGCCATAGGATCTAAGATTAATCTTGAATGTCAATCTAGTCTTGATCTTGGTGCATCTACACACCTTAGGAGATCACAAGTACATGTTGTGGACAATCCACACGTGTGAACTTCAACATGGTATCAGAGCCTACCTAAGGTTACCATGCATTTTGATCCATCTAAGTGAAAATTTTTTATCAATCTTGAGCTAGAAGTTGTCAAGGCCCATTTTCCTAGCTATCTTGTTCAATCTTGGATCAAAAGAGATCAAAAGGACATTGATTCGGTCTGACCTGGTACAGTACGGAATCAGGTGCTCAGACACGTGTGAGGAACATCCAATTTCAGTTTGGAGGTTCTCTCTCATGTTTGATCCATTTATCTTGCTTGATAGCTTGTTTTAAAGCTATTTTTGTCTAGTTTCTGATGCAATCAGTTTCATTCCATTTGGTTGAGCCAATCAAAAGTTATAAGCACTTGAAGAGGGTTCGGTAGGGCAGCTAGACCTGGGTGGACACATTTGGTTTGGTCAAGAGATTGCTTGTTTGATCTAAAATCACAGTTGAATGCTTACCAATCTCATCTATATGTGATCTAGGCAAAGCTTTGAGATCTTAGCCATTTTGTTTCATACAATATCATTGTATTTGAGTCAAATTTGGTTTCTTAGTGTATTTCACACGTGCTAAGAGTGTTTGATCCTAACTTTGCCTATACTCCATCATTTGATGTCAAATAGATCTTGTTTTAGAGAGATTTGTGTAGCTAGTGAGAATTAATTCACAAATAGTTGCAAGATCTTTTATAGGAGGAGATAGTACTCAATTATTGGATCCTATTGAGAGTGTGTAGCAACATTTATTGTTCATCATTTGAGTTTTCTTCACTTCAAATGTCTTCCATGGGTTCATCCTTGTTGGAACCAAGTGAAAGGTTGACCACTTCAAATTATTCAATTTGGAAAATGAGGATGGAGTCCATCTTGATCCTTCAAGACGTGATGGACATAGTTTTTGTCCTTGAAGAAGAACCACAAGTTCTTCAAGAGGTTCAAAAATACAAAAAGAGAGCTAGGATGGCTCTCCACTACATTAAGATGAATGTCTCTAATGAGATATTGAGGGAGATAGGTACTTGTATAACAGCCAAAGAAGCTTGGAATTGTCTCAAGACTATCTATGAGGCTAAGAATACCTCTAGGCTTCTCACTCTTAGGAATCAAATCTTTCAAAGTAGCTAAAAGAGTGATGAGAGTGCATCTAGTTATGTTTTGAGAGTAAAAGATATTCATAGAGAGCTTGCTTGCATTGGTGATTCCATCAATCAAAATGAGCTAGTTCAAGTCATTCTCAATGCCTTGAGAAGTGAATTTGATAACCTTGTCCAATCCCATGCCATTAAGGAGGAGCTACCAAGTTTGGAGGCTCTCCAAAGTGTGCTAATTTCGGAAGAATCAAGACAAGAGTACAAGCTCTTGAGGATGGACAAGCTTTCTCTCACTCATAATGATGGCAAAGCTCTCTTTGCCAAGGATAAGCACAAAGGGAGGAGCAAGAACCAACATCAACAATCCTCAAGCAAGGACAAAGTCAAATCCAAAGACAAAGACGAGGAGGAAGATGATTCCTCTAATGCTTCATCAACCAAGCTCAAGAAGAAGAAGATCAAGTGCTTTTATTGTGGCAAGAAAGGCCATTATGCCACCAATTGCTTCAAGAAGAAGAATAAATTCAAGCAAGCCAACATTACCAATGAGAAGGAAGACACTATTGCAAGTGATGGAGAGGTATCTCTTATGGTCTCTAGTTTCTCATCTACTCCTTTCAAGAAGGACGGCCTATGGTATATTGATAGTGGAGCCTCTTCACATATGTGTAGCTCCAAGGACTCTTTCTCTTCTATTGCACCTTATGATGGAGTCAAGAAATCAATATACACTGCAAATTATTTTGAATGTCCTATTGAAGGCATAGGGAACATTCCCTTGAAGCTTGCATCCTCTAAAGTTCTTTCTCTCTCTAAAGTTATTTATGTACCTAAGCTTACCAAGAATCTTATTAGTGTTGGCCAATTGCTTGATAATGGCCTTGATGTAAAATTCAATGTTGATACTTGCACTATCAAGAAGAATGATGAGATACTTGCATTAGGATCTAGATTTGGTGGCATCTATAAACTAGATCCAAATGAGTATGTGAATGCTTGTAATGTTGCTCTTGTGAACAAGCTCTCTATGGAGGAATTATGGCATAGGAGGTTGGGACATCCCAACTACAAATCGTTAATCCACTCGGATGTGCATTTCTCATCAACTACAAGCAAGGGAGGAGCCACCTGTTTTGTTACTTTCATTGATGATTACGCAAGATTCACTTGGATATATCTTCTTGCTTCTAAATCTATGGTGTTTGATCATTTTCTTATTTTCAAAGCTTATGTAGAGAAGCAATTCTCATTCAAGATTAAAGCTCTTAGAAGTGATGGAGGTGGTGAATATATTTCCAATAAATTTCAAGATTTTTGTGAGCTTGAAGGCATTAAAAGAGAGTTTTCTTGTGCCTACTCTCCATCTCAAAATGGAGTGGCCGAGAGAAAGAATAGATCTCTATGTGAATGTGCAAAATCTATGAGAATTGAGGCATCTTTGCCCAAAGATTTTTGGGGAGAAGCCATTAATTGTGAAAATTATCTTTGCAATAGGCTCCCACATATAGCTCTTGGAGGAAAGTCAGCATATGAAATCTTATTTTTGAAGAAACCTAAGGTTGATCACCTTAGAGTTCTTGGATGCTTATGCTTTGTCCATATTCCCTTGGAAACAAGGAAGAAGGAAGATCCTAGTGCATGCAAAGGGATCATGGTTGGATACTCATCCACCAAGAAGGCCTATAGAGTCTTTATACTCTCTACTTCTGAAGTTATTGAAAGTAGAGATGTTGTCTTTCATGAAGATCAACACTCATGATTTGGCCAATTTTCATTGCATTAGAAAAGCTTCATGGGAGGCCATTGCTTCATTCTATGTGTTGATTTGCTAGTTATAGTGCTAGAAGATAATTGAGAGGTTCCATATCTTTGTGATTTATTTTTGGAAATATTTGTTGTTATTCAAAAGAGTTCTTTGTGCATTGGAACAGGTTGAAAGAGAGGATCAGGTCACTTCAACATGGCTACAAGTGGAGCTTTATGTTGGAGAGCAATGATAGGCTTACCTCAAAAAATTATTCTACTTGGAAGGTGAGAATGGAGTCTCTCCTTGAGATGAATGATTTGATGGACATGGTTGTAGGTGTGGAGGAAAGACCCATGGCACAACAAGATCAAATGAGGTATGACAAGAGAGCTAAAAGAACTCTACACACGATCAAGATGAATGTTACCAATGAGCTACTCAAGGAGATTGGTAAGTGCACATCATCTTTGGAGACTTGGGAAGCTTTGAGGAAGCTTTATGAATCCAAGTCTACATCTAGGGCTAAGAAGAAAAATCTTTCAAGGCTTGTAAAAGAAGGAAGAGAGTGCTCATGCCTTTGTATTGAGAGTTAAAGCACTTAATGATGAGCTAGCATGCATTGATGATAGCATTAAGGAAGTAGAACTTGTGTAAGTTGTACTTAATGGATTATTGATGAGCATGCTAACCTTGTTCAAAGCTTTGCAATACAAAAGACTTTGCCAAGCATGGTGGATTTGCAAGAAGTGTTGGTGAACGAAGAGTATAGGCTTCAAGCAAGAGGTGGATCTACATCGACATCTCATGATGGAGAAGAGGCTATGTTCATCAAAGTCAAATTCAAGAGAAAAGAGAAGAGCAAGTGGTCTAAAGGACAAGATCATGGCGAGTCTTCTTTTTTTGATAAGAAGAAAGATAGGTCTAAATTGAAGTGCTTATATTGTGGCATCAAGGGGCATTTTTCTAGTGATTTATACAAGAAGAAGAGAGATTTGGACCCATTCTAATTGGCTAATTTTGGTGCATTGCATCTAGACTAGAATTTCTAGGTTTTTTATGAAGTATCTTGAAGTTTCCAAATTAGGTCAAATTTGGGGCAAGTGGCCAAATGAGATTTTTGAAGCTATAAATAGCTATACGTGCGTGGAAAAATAATCATCAAAGTCTTTTTTATTTGTGGAGAATTCATCTCTTGTGTTTCTATGTCCATCTCATGTGTACATAAAGTAGTGATTTCTATCTTCTAACTATTTCTAGATGTGTAGCCAGATTTGGCTAAAATCATTGATGAACTAAATGTGTTTTGATCTCTGATTTTTCACATGGTATCAGAGCAGGTTGCAGGCCAAAGTTGGTGGATTTTCAAATCTAGAGGGGATTTGAGGGTGCCATAAATTCTATGTGGATTTGGAGATGTTTGTAGCTCAAATCTTGTAGTTTCAAGTATAGAGTTTGGATCTTTGTGATCTTAAAATCATTTTAGGTCAAAATACTTGTAGATGGCCGATTTCTGAAACCACTTACTGGAATGTGGAGACTAAAATTGCTCATGATTGTGGATGGTACATTCTATTAGATGAGATATCTAGATTCTAGCTTTTGCATGTAGATTTTGCTTGATTCAATATTTTGCATTTTGGTAAACTCTAAATTTGATAGGATCTCTTGAATTGAAGTTTTTGGGCTTTTTCAGGAGTGTGTTTCAATCTTAGGTGTTGGCAAAAGTTCATCATATTGTGTTTAGATCTATTGTGATCAAGAAATCAAGATTCTATGTGCTAGGATTTGCTAGAAAAAGAAAAAGGAGAGGCTAGATTGTTTCTAGATCTTTGTGATTTTTTCTTGAGTTTCATTTGTTGATTTTCAATGGAGTGCTTAGTGCATTAGAACAAGTTCAAAGAGAAGATCAGATCATTGCAACATGGAAACCTCAAGTGGCTTCATGTTGGAAGATAATGATAGGCTTACCTCAACAAATTATTCTACTTGGAAGGTGAGGATGGAATCTTTGCTTGAGATGAGTGATTTGATGGATATTGTTGTAGGTGTGGAGGAGAGACCTTTGGCACATCAAGATCAATTGAGGCCCTGACAAGAGGGCAAAGAAAGCTTTACATGTGATCAAGATGAATGTGACTAATGAACTTCTCAAGGAAGTTGGTAAGTGCACAACATCAAGTGAGGCTTGGGAATCTTTGAAGAAGGTTTATGACTCCAAGTCTACATCTAGAGTTCTAACTTTAAGAAGGCAAATTTTTCAAAGTCTTCAAAAAAAGGATGAAGGTGCTCATGCTTTTTTTTAGAGTTAAAGCTTTGAGTGATAAACTAACATGCATTAGTGAAAGCATTAAGGATGTGGAGCTTATTCAAGTTGTTCTTAATGGCTTGTTGAATGATCATGATAATTTGGTACAAAGATTCGCTATTCAAAAGACATTGCCAAGTATGGAGGATTTGCAAGAGATCTTGGTGAATGAGGAGTTTAGGCCTCTATCAAGAGGTGGATCTACTTCTTTATTTCAAGTTGGAGAGCATGAAGCTATGTTCATCAAAGGCAAGTTCAAGGGCAAAGGCAAAAGCAAGTGGTCAAAGGGTCAAGATCAAGGTGAGCCTTCTTATTTCTGAAGAAAGATAGATCCAAGTTAAAATGCTTTTATTGTGGATTCAAAGGACATTTTGCAAGTGATTGCTTAAAAAAAAAAAGATATCAAGACTAGAAGCAAGGAAATTTCACTTTTGACGAGGATGGTGTTGATGATCAAAACTCAAATGATGATGCTTTTTTGATGTCTTCTTGTTTGCTAACCAAGATGAAGATATTGATCCGTGGTGGATTGATGATAGTAGAAAAGCTTTCATATGACATGTCACAAAGAGTACTTCACTTCTTTGGTGGCTTATGTAGGAGAGAAGAAGGTCATCAATATGGCCAATGGTGGTAAAGTTGTTATCAAGGGCATTGGTACTATTCCTATTTTTCTCTCATCTACAAACATGCATGTAATCTTGAAGAATGTTTTTTTTTCATACCTTCCATTACTACGAATGTGCCTAGTGTGTGTCAAATGGTTGACAAAGGGCTCAAGGTGGAATTTTTTGGTGATTTTTGCTTGATCAAAAGGAATGGAGTCTTGATTGCTCAAGGCAAGAGACAAGGTGAGCTCTACAAACTTGATGGATTTGTTGGTTCTAACCATGGTGGTTTGAACAAGTTGGTGAGCTTTATTCAATGTCAAGGTCACAAAGGTTGTCTTATTCTAGATCTAGCTCAAGATCTAAGATGCCTTTTCATTTAGTACATTTGGATGTATATTGTACTAGTTCTTTGAGTAATGAAGGAGCAAAGATGTTTGTGACTTGCATTGATGACTTTATTATATATTGTTGGACTTATCTGCTAAAGAGTGATGATTTCATATTTGATGTCTTTCTCAAGTTCAAGAATGTTGTGGAGAGTCAATTCAACATGAAGTTCAAGTGCTTAAATTTGTCAAATGAAGACCTATCAACAAAGTTCAAAGAGGTTTGTGTGGCACATGGGATCAAGAGGGAGCTTTCAAACTCAAAGGTTCTACATAGTGTGGAAGAGAGGAAGATCAATCTTTTTGAAAGAGCTAAATCCAAGATGGTGAATGCAAATCTTCCTAAGTCATTTTGGGGTGAAGCTTTGGAGTGTGCTAACTTGTTTGCAATAGGTAATCAAATGAAGACTTGGATGGTAAGAGTTCATTTGAAGTTCTTTTTGGTAAGAAGCCAAGGATGGAGCATTTGAAGATATTTGGTAGTGCTTGCTATGTCAACTCATCTTTTGGACTCTTGAAGAGAATCTTTGTTGGCTATAGTGAAGTAAGGAAAGCTTATAGGGTTTACATTCCTAAGTCAAAGAAAGTTCACATTTCTAAGGATGTTGTCTTTGAAGAGGAGAATGTGGATAAGTTTGATGTTGTTGATGTTGATCAATCTAACATTTTTGGTGGTGATGAAGATGGTTCTTTGGATGGTGATGGTGGAGATGAATATCCAAGTCAAGTGCTAAGAAGATCCTCAAGAGAAAGACAAAATCCATCTAGGCTTGCATATGATGAGAAGGGTAAGCAAGTTGAAGGTATAAACTTTGCTTTACTCCCATGTTTTGCTTCATTTTCTTGTGTAGAGGATGCTATGCAAGTGGATGGTGGTTTTCAAGGAATGGATATTAAAAAAAAGTTTTGTTCAATGGCTTTGATGGTCAAGTGGAAGATCAAGAGGTTGCTCTCAAAGGGCTTTAACAACACAAATGGAAAGGTGGCAATTTGGAGCTAGTCAAGAGCATCAAAGAGAAGTCAAGTGGCAAAGTTACTTTGGATCTGTTTTTGTAGGTTATTGAAGAGTCAAGTAAGGTCAAGGGAGCAGCAAGGAAGTGTTTTTCAAGTTTACTTTACTTGATCTATCTCATGTTTGAGCAATTTCATGTGAATGTGTGCAAACTGTCAAGATATGGTAAAACTAGCTATATTGTTTTGCATCATTTTGATGATGAGTTGTAGTATCATTCCTAGCTAGTTTTGCTGACGGAAATGAGGCTAAAGGAGGCTCATTATATCACTCATTCATGATCAAGTCATCAAGTGCTGATGATATCTTATGGCAAGATGGAGATGGAGGCTCATTCATTGATTTTCATGGTGGAAAAATATCAAGAAAGGACAAAGATGGAGGAGACATGCAAACATTGGTTGATTACTCACATTTATTGTTTGGTTGTTGTTTTTTTTTTTAGAGAGTTCAAAGTTGGAAGCATGAAGGAATCACTTCATTTACATTTTTTTTGGTTCTTCATGTTCTAGTTACATCTTGCCGTATAAAATTGATGTAAGAAATAGTGAAGCATCCAATGTGGACACTATTATCTATATCAATTATGAAAGTTACTATGAAACCATAGACATGAGGTCTATACTTAGGATGGAGATCATTCTTAAGTTGGATCAAAGTAGTGTGGTTAAATCTATGATAAAACTAGTTGACGAGAGAGTGTGAAGAATTGTCAAGTAGTTTGTTGGTTTATTGTTTTGAAGAGCCAAAAATATTCAAACATGCTATTGTACATAGTGAGTGGCAAGATGCTATGAGGAACAAAATAGACTCTATAATGAAAAATGATGTTTGTGAATTAGTTGAGTTACCTCATGGTAAGCAACACATCTCTTGTAAATGGGTGTATAAAATTAAAAATCATGATGATGGTTCATTGGATAAATACAAAACTATATTGGTAGCACATGGTTGTGAACAATAGAAAGGTATAGACTTTGAAGAGACTTTTTGAGCTAGGGCAAAAATGGTCTCTATTCAATCATTGGTAGCAATTGCTTCAGTTCATGGCTCGAAGATACAATAGTTGTGGATGTCAAGTCAACATTCTTGAATGGTAAGCTAATGGAAGAAGTGTATATGGAACAACATGAAGGATTTGTGAAAGAAGGGAAGGAACATCTTGTGTGCAGGTTGAAGAAAGCTATCTATGGTCTAAAGAAATCATCACAAGCTTGGAATGCATGTATCAATGAATATTTTGCAAGGAAGAATATAATGAGGAGTGTAGTTGATCCAAAAAATCTTGTTCCCAAACATCAAGGTGAAATAATCTTCATTATACTTTACGTTGATGATTTGATCATAGTTGGGAATGATGACATGCTTATTGAAATCAAATTCTTTCTTGGGGATAACTTTGAAATGACATATTTAGGCCTACTGTACTATTGCTTGGGTTTAGATGACATTGTGCTAACCCAAGGAAAGAAGGCAAAAGAAATGTTGAAAAGGTTTAATATGCATGAGTGCAAGCTGCTAAGTATGCCTACGGATATGAATCTGAAGCTGACATTGTAGGATGACATAAATCAGGTGGATCATTACTTGTACATGCAACTAATCTGAGTAGCCTTATTTATCTTACTCATACACATCTTGATATTTGTTGTTGGTTTATTGAGTCAATTTAAGTTGAGAGAGACACATTGGCATGCTACAAAACGAGTTCTACGCTACATCAAAGGAACTCTACACTATGGCTTAAAATTTTGCAAGAATGAATCATCTGTTTTGGTTGGATTTTCTGATGCTGCTTGGGCTGGAAATGTTGATGATAGAATATCCATGACAAGAGTTGTGTTTAGTGCAAGTAATGCAGCTACAACTTGGATATATCTTGGAGCAACAAGAAGCAACCCATTGTTGTTTTATCATCGACTGAAGTTCAGTATCGGGCATTAAGTTTAGTGAAACAATAAGCTATTTGGCTAAGAAGATTTTTTGTTGATTTTGGACAAACTCAAGAGCATCCTACCATAATATCTTGTGGTAATTAGTGTTGCCTTCATTTGACTAGAAATCTTGTACTTCATGCTAGAATAAAACACATAGAACTTCATCAACACTTTGTTAGTAGAGAGAAGCTACATGATAAAGCCATAGATTTAGTATTTTGTAAATCTGATGACCAAGTACAAAGTCTTTAGGTAGAGTTAAATTTGAAATTTTTTGTTTATTATTAAGTTTAGTAGAATGTAAGTTGGTCATTGAGGAGGAGTGTTAGAAATACAATGTTCAGGTAACTTAGATTTTCACTATAATTGAGCTATTATTGAGCTTACTAGGATTCAGGGGTTTTGTTGTACTCTCACTCTATTTTCCAATAATGATGGTTTTCTCCTTCTTTGGTGGATATTTTTGCCTATGCTTGATCTAGTGTTTTGTTTACATGCCCTTCGTACCAGATTGGGACTACCATGTCTAGTGTTAAATGGTCTTTCTAAGTGTTCATGTGGTTATGTGCTGGATTTCTTGGGTACTCATTTTATGTGGTGCCCTTTAGGTGGAGATCATATAGTGTCACATGATTCCATTCGTGATGTTCTTGCAGCCATTGCTCATGATAATGGTTTTAATGTTGTTTGAGAGCAGACACACATTTTGTCAGGGCCATCTTCGCAATCATCTCATCGGTGTGTTGACCTTGTTCTCTTACGTGAGAGAATTCGCACTCTTAAGATGTTGTTATAACTAATCCCTCTCAACCTGATCTTCTTCGTCGTTCTTCCACCACACAAGGGGTTGCTGCATCTTCATGCTGATCAAAAGGAGCGAGATTGTAATGACCGTGCATCTGGTGAAGATTTCATCCCCTTTGCTTTGGAAACATATGGATGTTTTCACAAGAAATTTAATGATTTTTGTCCTTATGTACATGTGCGGAGCTCGTTGTGAAACACCAATGACAATTTGTTACATTACCATAAATCATTGTATCTTTCTATCGCCAACATATTTTTGTTGCATCGCAATGTTCACAAGCATTTTCAATTCTTTGACGAGCTCAATTTGCACGAGTGGATGCTTCAAAGTTTCCTGCATTATCTATTTATGACACAACCGAAGTCTCCTTGCATTACTTATTAATGACATTATTCTAAGTTAGTGAATTACATCATTACCTATCAATGACATTATTCTAGTTAGTAAAATAGACCATTAGGTGTTGAGTAACTATTTAAAGTTTTATGTGTTATTAGGCTTTTTATGGTAATTAATTTTTGGCATTTGGCCTTATTATTCTATTACTTTCATCTTTTTGTACATTCCATCCTTGAATAATAAAAGCGGGAATTTTCATTCCAACAATCAAAATGCATTATTTTACATGGAGACAGAAAACTAGCTCAATAACGAACATCTCACCTGCAAAACTATCCTGCGTGATCACACACTCGCAGCCATTGCCACAGCTTCTGTGATACACGCAAGCTCAGAAGTATTGTGCCGTCATAGCTTGAAAAGAATATGAAGTCTCCACGACCCACACATTTGAAAGAATCCAAACCATCGTACTGCAGCAGCTTGAACACGTATCTTCAGGTCACCTTTCCAGCTGTAGGCATTGGTCTCTTTTCTAATTCAGCTGCAAATCTGTATATTAAAATTACTGTTTCATAACCAGAGCATTTGCGTTAAATGCAGATTGGCTGTGGACGAGAATTAGGAAACGCTATATCGCTCTTGATCCAGATTCCTCGAGTTAAGTCGAATGTCAGCAGATCATTTGTCGAATAAGCTAAGGCGTGAGTATGGCTGCCACAGAGAGGTTCAGTCTGAGCAACCAGAATCTGAGGCAAGCTGCCGCCGGCGGCTGACCTGCCAGGTTTTAGTCCGTGAATCAAGCACACATGCTGATTGTTAGGAAGAGCCATTGGATCCAGCAACAACAATCATGTATAAGTTTTGCTACCTCGACGCTCAAAAGGCCCTGGAAGGTTAATTTTAGCTCGAGGTATAGGTGGCAGGTCTGTCGATACTCTGGTGAAATGGGTTGTACTCGAAGTATGTTGAGCTATCAATACAAAGTGCATCCAGAAAGATCAATCCTCTTCCAGCAGCCACACTGAGACATCTCCCTTATTAGGAAGGAATGAAACATTGAAGTGTTAGGTACATGTCAACCTCAATCTGATTAGTTAGTAGGCGGTTAGACAGGTTAGATTAAGTATTATCTTAGTATTTGGTTAAAATGATAGTTGGTTAAGGGAAAAAAGTAGGACAGAATAGTCACTAGACGTGAAAGGGAGTCGTAAACAAATGTCCACAGTAAACATATTGTGAATAAGAAAGTTTGTGCAGGGTGATAGAAATGTGTGTAAAAGAGTGTTATGCGTCAATATAACCATGCTTTCTGCTTTCTCTCTGTTACGTGTATATCCCTTTGTTCTGCCTTGCAGAAAAATCTGTTCTCTTTTATCAGCTTTCTGTCACAGGTCCGTAGATAATACAGATATCGGTCTTTACTGAAGAATGCCAGTTGCTTGAAGCAGATATAGAGGTACAACTGCGAGTGAGTTTTTTGATCCTACTGTTGAGAGACAAAGAAAGTAAAGCTCGCGAGCGCAACTCTGAAGTTCTGAACACACAGGTCACAGGAAGGCTTCAGAAAGAATAAACAAGCTCCAGGCCCAGGCTATGTAAACCGAACGCATTTCAGGAAGGGTCGAGAAAGGCAGTGTACTGGTAAAACCTTCTCAATCAATGCGTCAGGGAGATTATGCCACAACATCGCTTCCATCTTTCCCGCTACAAGAAATACTGGAACATAAAATTCAAATAGTACGCAAATAATACTATAATCTAATTCCAAAAACAACACCTTTGAGCCCAACTGGCAGAGGATATAAAATCTATATAGATCAATGGATGATACTTAAAAAGCTTTGATAGAGATGGATCGCAGCATGTGAGAGAATACACTACTGAATAGTACTGATTCGTGAACTGTGAAACAGCGAGGTAGGAGTGTGAGACCTCTGAACAGGGATCTACTTGTATTATACTTGCAAGCTAGTATAGAAACGGATCCCAGATTCGTATGATCTGACAGAATAAAGTATTGGGCTGTGAAGCTAGTACTGTAAAACCACTTGAGGCTTTTGGTTGTACTAGGTCTGATTTTGAGGGCTCTTGAGCAGGGGCTGTGCTTTGAAGGTCAAGGTACATAATACTCTCCTCCTAAAAGGGGTTAAAAAAAAAACTTTCATTATGAATGATTTCATTTAATTTGAAGGACTTTGTCTTTTATTAACATGACTAGCGGTCGAGTTTTTCACTTGCTTCCCAGGGCTGCTTCAATGCTACAGTGCCTGTTACATTGGCGTTTCAAAGGGCGCTGGGACTTGAGTGGTTTTTTTAAGACACTCTCAAGTTTAACATTTATTCATCATAAACTCAATGAAAAGCCAACTTAGAAAACACAACATGCCTAATCATTTAGACTTAGAAAAACAGGAATCCCAATCAACCCGAAAGCCAACTCAGAATCCCCGTCCCCAAAAGGTAACCCAAGGCAAAGACAAGTCACTTATGAAATCCTAAGGTATAGTGGTGGCCAAACTGACCAAATGGCATAGCGGCAGGCCTCACGTTGGTGACGTGGACCCCTAGGCGCCAGCAACGCAAAAGAATTGTAGTAAGGGTCTTTTCACTTGGACCAGTCCCGGAGGCGAAATCAAAATGGTAATCATCCCCAAGGATCAACTTTCTTAAATTTGGAATAGGTTATATTCATATATAGACTAATTGGTCTCGAGGCCACCAACACGTGTTGGGCATTGTGCCTGGCTTGCGTTGGTAGAGGGAGCTGAGACCTGGCGACTGAATTCCTAGTGCTAGTTGAGTTGCTCAAGTTTTTGTCTGCCAAACTCCCCCCATAGTTTTGGTGTGATTTGACACGTCCCCACTGTCCTGGAATATAGTACTTTTTGGTAAAGCACGTTTTTTTGGACTTAGCTTTTATTTTGTTGATTAAGTCTGGCATAATCAGTCTAGCTCTCGGATATGGGTCCCGGGAGTCATCCTGGCTGGCAGAATCAACTTGGCTCCTGGACATGGGTCCTAGGAGCTGACTAGACCATGACTCAAGCTCCAGAGCTAGCTCATGACTTGTGACTTGATTGGCTCACCACAGGCTGGAGGCTCAATCCTTGACTTCCTAACTTGCTCTGGGACTATAGGGAATGTCACCCCCTTAGAGTCTTACAGGGCACATTGGGTGCACCCAAGTCAACTTTACAACATTCTCCACTCGTTTGAGAAAGCTAATGTCCTCATCAAGACCAAACTAGACCTATGACACATGGCACATGCTTAATTTACCGGCCGCAGAAACATAAAATAAAGGTACATTTGTAGTAGCACAGAAAAAGTGTCGATTAAGTTCACTTACGTAAAACTTGTGTAAAGCTGCAATTGATTTATTAACATATAAGAAAGATACATGGAAGTTCTTTGAACTTCAGAATGGTCATGAGTGCTCATGGAGAGGGCATGCCGCCAGGTGAAGCATTATGCGCCAATCTAGGAAAACGGCTAATGCGTTGATTCTTCGCCATATAATCCTTTAGTATTTCAGGTGCTGCAGCTTTACATTTGTCTTCAAACTCCCAAGAAGTCTCAATTTGCAAGTTTTTTAGTTTTATTTCACAATTCAACCTTTTCACCTTATAAAATGTTTTACCAACTTCTACGAAACTATTCCTTGAGCTTTCAAATCTTACCCATGAACCATTATTCTTAGTCTGATCTTTTTGAATAAGTACTCAGAGATGCAACAATATTTAAATTGTTTGCCCCTACTCATGAATACTGATACAAATTCCCAAAGATACACTAAGCTATAAATATTCCAAATGGGTTGATTTACTCCAAAACAAAAGTTCATCACCTTCATGTAACCCCAATTTCATGAACCATTGGGTGAATTACTTTATTTCAGAAATCAAATCCAAAAGCTAGAGAAATTCCATGTCAATTTCTTGTAGAAAATAAGGCTTCTTGGTACAAATATTTTAAGAACATCAAAATATTCTAAAATACCACAATTCAGTCATCTAAAATTCTCTAGGAGATCCATCAACTGGTTGATCCCATGAAAGTCTTATTCCTATCATTTTCTTCTCGCCCTTTTAAAAGAAATTTCATAATTTCCATTAAAAAGTTCTCAGGAGACAACATATAAGATATCAAAGATTTGAAAAATTCAGTAATGAGTATTCAATACTTTACAAACCGGACTTTTTCCTTATAATCATTAAATATCCTATCCCGAGTGATAGAAACATTACTCTCAATAATCATTAGGGCCCTTTTTAGACTCAAAAAGGGCCTCTTCACTAATTATAATTAGTGTTAATGACGACATGTCTACCAATCAAAGAGTGACATGAGATGGAATGGTCCATATGACATGGCACATTCAATGGCCTAGATGAAATCTCCAGAATTTAACTCACCCACTAACCACACTCTAACTATGCTCTCCTAGCCCCTTATAATGACAATGTGACACTTATTAGCAAGGCCCAATTCGAATTTTGAATTTTTGAAGGCTGAAATTTTTTTCACACTTCATATGTCTTTTTTTTAGCTTTATTCTGGTGAGAAAATATGTTGCAAATTTTTTTATTTTTCATTTTGAAATGTTAAAAAAAGGGTACAAGGGGGGAAGGGTCCCCCCTTTGTACCTAAGAAAAGAATGTAAGCCCCCCCCACCCCCCCCCACCCCCCCCCCCCCTTTGCACGGCCGTCACAGTCACGTTCGTCACATACTTATTTACGCTGGAGGCATGAAAACACCGGGTCGCTGGTTCGGCTCGATGCCAGCCACCTCATTTCAAGTATAGATGTCAAAAATCATGAAACATCATGTGGCTGCACTGGGGCGTTGGGCATCGATCTAGGCCAGCGGCCCGGGGTGTGGGCGCAGGAACACCCCAGGCCGCTGGCCTGGTTCGATGCCCAGCACCCACCGCTCGATGCCCAGCCACCTCATTTCAAGTATATATGTTTCAAAATCATGTGGCTGCACGAGGACGCTGGGCATCGAGTAGGGCCAGTGGCCCGGGGTGTGCCTGGGTGCAGGAGCTTGCAAGAGACGGTGGCCGTGCAGAGTGGAGTGGGAGGGGGGGGGGGGGACCCCTTACATTTCAAATTTTTTTTTTCTTAGGTACAAAGGAGGGGACCCCTCTTCCCTTGTACCCTTTCTTTTGCATTTCAAAATGAAAAATAAAAAAATTTGCAACATATTTTCTCACCAAAATAAAGATAAAAAAAGACCTATGAAGTGTGAAAGAAATTTCAACTTTCACAAATTCAAAAATAAATCAATATTTTTACAGATATTCGAATTAATTCTTTATTCATATAATATACTAGGTTCAAGCGCAACCCGTGACTAGGTTTTAACTCAAGTTAAACCCAAGGTGAACTGCCACATAGGACTATTAGCAAGTTAATTAATCCAGATTATCAAACATGTTTAGGCAACGAAGAGGCCCTCAAAAAGGGCCCTAATGCAACTATCTAATAGAGATAATCAATTGGGTTCAGGAAGTCTAAATTCCACTTAATCGATTGAAAACATCAATCAATTTTGAGCTATATTCACAAAATTGAAATGGAAGCTTAAATTCGTATAATTTTAACAGTCCTTCAGAACCTAGTTCTACACTAGAAAGAATTATATGAATTTAATCCAAATGTCTCGTATTTAAGAATTTCTAAAAAGTAGCGGTTTAATTAAAAAAGAAAATAACTTTTAAGGGTTTCCGATTTGAAATTTATGAGATACCATTGAGGGATCCGGATCTATATCTCATAATCTCTCCAAATACCCTAAGTAAAATGAACCAATGGTTTCAATGTTAGCATTACTATTAATGTAAATACTATACATTGGCCTACAGATTATTCTCACCCAAGAATTTTCTCTTTGAAATCACTAATGTCCCATACCACCGGTTTTCTCTCCAAGAAAGCCCTTTGCTTTTAGATCCGACCATCAAAAAATCAAAAAGACTAACTGACCATTCTATATCCAATATAGACTTAGAATTTGCGTTGCACAGGAACACAGATCATGCTACACAGTAACACCGACAAAAAACACTCTTCACAGCAAGATCACATAGCAACTGTATTTCTCAAAATGAAATTACACTGTACATATAGTTGTTCACTCAGGCAACCAATGCATGACCCAGGTTGTCATTGGCGGGATGCGTGTCCCGTTGACTTGCCTCATGGTGAGGCCAATTGATCCTTATCCATTGATAGGACCCACAATACAGTAACACATTGATTCTACTTTAATTCTAACTCTCTCTCTTAAAGTAGAGTCTACTTTTTATACAGTCATGTACATAGCTTTAAAGTCAACAAACTTTAAGTACAGAAAGCTTTGATCTAAACTTATCAAACTTTTCTCCAGTAAGTGGCTTAGTGAAAATATCAGCTAGTTGTTCTTCTATGCTACAATGAACAACATGAATTTCACGACTCAGCAGCCTCTCACATATAAAGTGATACTTCATCTCAATGTGTTTAGTTCTCGCATGGAACATTGGATTCTTTGCTAGCTGAATGCCACTCTGACTATCGCTATGTAAAGTCGTGGGATTTTTCTACTTCATGCCAATTTCTTCCAAGATTTGTCTCAACTGTATAGCTTCCTGTGCTGCACTACACATTGACTTATACTCTGCTTCTGTGGTGGAAAGAGCAATTGTACTTGCTTCTTACTAGACCAGGAAAAGCAACTACCACAAAACTGGAATGCATACCCTGTGGCGGATCTACGATCATCATAATCACCTCCCCAATCCGCATCCACATAGCCACACAACTCAGGTAAACCATCATGCTTCCTGTAAATCAAGCCATACTCTAAAGTGCCTTTCACATAACGCAAAATGCGTTTAGCTACCTTCCAATGTGTTTCCGTAGGTGCTGCCATAAACTGACTTACAATGCCAACAACATAGCATATATCTAGTCTAGTCGTGGTAAGGTAAATCAAGCTCCCTACTAACTGTCTATACAGCGTAGCATCAAATGACTATGAAAAGCCTTCAGGTTGATCCATGAACACTTCTTCTTCTAACTCACCATTTAGAAAAGCAGATTTCACATCCATCTGATGCAAAGGCCAACCAAAATGTGAAGCTAAAGCAACAAGTAGATGTAGAGTATTCCACTTACAAACCGACACAAAGTCTCCTCATAGTCGATGCCTTTACTTTGTGCGTACCCTTTGATCACCAATCTTGCCTTGTGCTTTGCTATACTTCCATTTGCATGATACTTAGTCCTGTATACCCATTTTCAACCAATGGGTTTCTTGCCAAGTGGTGGTTTTACTAAGTCCTATGTGCTATGCTTAGCAATTGACTCCATCTCCTCTCCCATGGCCTTGAATCATGGCTTATATGGATTTTGTTTTCCACTGGATCAAAACATCTATAGCCCTTCACACGATCATCATATCCTAGGAATATGCACTTGATAGCTTTTACATCAAGTTTACGTCTCTCTTCCTTAGAAATGTGTACAAAGGCCTTACATCCAAAGATTCGCAAGTGGTTCACCTTTGGTTTCTTCTTCGTGAATGCTTCCTCAGGTGTTATCTTTGGTATGGCAATGGTAGGACTTCTAAATTTGAAGATAGACTGCCATACTGCATGCTTCTGACCAAAAATCTTTTGGTAGTTTCATCTCAGCTAGCATAGATCTGGCACTTTCCACAATCGTACGATTCTTGCGCTCAGCTACACCATTGAGAGCAGGAGTATGAGCTTGCGTAAATTGTCTTTTAATCCCACATTGATCACAAAGATCATTGAAGTCATAAGACTTGTACTCACCTCCACTATCTGATCTTAGGACCTTGATCTTCCTACCTGTCTGATTTTTGACCAATGCTTTGAAGCTCTTGACGTTATCAAATGCATCTGATTTCTTCTTCAAGAAGTAGATCCACGTCTTACGTGACATATCATCAATAAAGGTCATGAAATAGAAGACTTTACCTAAGGACATGGTCCTCATAGGCCAGCATAAATATGTGTGGATTAAATCCAGGATGTTCTTTGCTCTTGCAACAACCCCTTTATTGAACTTCTCTCGATGCTACTTCCCATATACACAGGATTCGCACATCGATTTCAAGTGATCTTCTATGGTAGGCAATCTTGTTACCATCTCCAATTATCTCATCAAACTGAGGCTTCCCAAGTTCAAGTGACCAAACCTCTTATGCCACAACTCAGTTTGCGATGGAATGGACGATACAAGTCCATGTTGCCCCTTAATTGTAGTATTCAACCTGTACAATTTTGTATTGGGCTCTCTTACTCCATCTGCAATAACTTTGAACTTTTGGTTCACATCCTTCACAAAGCAATGATCATGGACGAGTATTGGGCTCTCTTACTCCATCTGCAATAACTTTGAACTTTTGGTTCACATCCTTCACAAAGCAATGATCATGGACGAATTCTACTTTCAACTTTTGATGAGTAATGACTCCAACAGAAAGTAGATTTTTCTTCAAACCTGGTACTAAAGTACCTCCCTGATCATCTTGCTTTTGCCATCAGGTAGTTGGATTGAAATGGTGCCTATCCCCTTGATCTTGCACACCTCACCATTTGCTCGTGAAACAGATGTTCCATTATCCAACACTTTCAAGCTACTGAACCAATTCTTGTTACATGTCATGTGTCTTGTGGCTCCCGAGTCAATATACCATGTTTGATCATCTTGATTAGATGATAATGCAGATATGAAGATGCTAGAGTCTTCAATCTCACCCTCATCGACAAGGTTACCTGCTTGTTTTGGTTTCCCCTTGCCTTGTTCTGCCAGGAATTTGCGACATTCACTCTTCCAATGGCCCTTTTTACCACAATGGAAGCATTTGTCTTTCTTCTTAGTTTTACTGGAAGATCCCTCGTCCTCTTAAGACTTGGCAAATTGCTGCTTAGACTTCTTCTTGCCCTTGCCCTTGCCTTGTCTTTGGCGTGTCGCAAGTGCCTGATCGTCAGAATTTTGGCACCTAGCTTTCACCATTTCTCTACGTTGCTCTTCCTGCATCAAGATTCCTGTGAGCTCGTCAAAGGTTGGCAATCTTTCTCTTGTTGCTATTCCGCTCACAAACATCTGATAGGATTTTGCAATGCCGCACAATGCATTGTGCACTAGCTCCACGTCACGTATGCGCTCACCAATAGAATGCAGTTCATCTCTCATTGTCTTTATCCTGGTCATGTACGTCTGAATGTGCTCTCCTTGCTCCATGCGGGCACTATTAAACTTTGACTTCAGAAACATAATTCTTGACGGATTTTACGTCTCAAACTGCTCCTTTAGCACATCCCATGCCTGTCTGGGTGTAACAACATCACAAATGTGGTAATGATGTGATCCTTCACTGACAAATTAATGAAGGTCAAAGCCTTCCTCATCTTTTTGTCGAACACTTTGATATCTGCTTCATTTGGCGGCCTTCTCTCATCACTTGTGATGACTTCCCACACGTCTTTCTCCATCAGTATGTTTTTCATTTTGAATTTCCACACTGCATAGTTGGAAATCCCATCCAATTTGCTACTTTCACTCAAAATGGACTCTCCCATGTTTGCCATCGCAAAACTGCTTGAAACTTCTATCGTAGGCTAAAAACAGTATGCCGAGGCCAACTGTGATGTCAGAAGTTGAAAATAATGACCTGCACTTTTTCCCTTACCAGGCCACTCGCCGCTTTTCCACCAATTTGAAAGCCAAATCGGCGTTGCCTTCCGAAATGCACTCAGTCATCAACTCCCAACAACGTGCCCAGTGGAATGGTGAAATCACTTCTGGCGTACTCCGAACACTTTTCCCACTGCAATCAGTCTGTTTTGTTGTACCGTACTTGCAGGTACAGTTCGGGTGCCCTTCGTTTGGAGGTTATAGCCTTTCGTTTGGGTCAAAACGGGCAAAGGACCCAAAAATAGGGACTTTTCTAGTTTTTGAATTGTTTCTTCACCTTGAAGAAACTTCACTCTTCACTTGTGAAGGGACCCAACTCCAATTTCAGTATGAAAATTTTTCATGAAGTTGAAGGCCAAAATACACTTCAATTCTTCAGGGCTCTTTTCTACATCTAATGGCTTATAACAATCCAACGGCCCACAGGAAGCTCATCTCTACCATTGATTATCTTGTTTCTGGATCCAACGATCTAGATTTCGTTTGGACATTAAACCAAATCCCTGGAGCCACGACGCACTCATATACACTGAGTCGCCACCCTCCTTCACATCGCACGATCTGCCTGCGGGCACTTCACGGCCTCTTCTCCTCTTGCTTACTAGCTATGGCTTTACAAAGGTTTTCACTTGCCCTGTAAAACGCGATTCAACACCCTCTCTGATGCGCGGCCGTCCACGGCCTTCTGTGATTTTGGTTAGCCGGGCAGGGCGCCCTCCTTCGAACTTTTACAGCTCCAAAAAGAGTTCAGATGGAGAGAAATCTCTGATTTTGTGCTTCCAAACCCCAGACCAGAGTTTTTCACACAAATCTGTGCTTGGCTTCCAATTCACAGTGTTCTGACAGGCCTATCTTCTTCCTCTGAGGTCGCCCTACTGCTGGAAAGCTGATGCTTCAATCCGTTCATCAAACGGTATCCGATTGAATGCACACTGACTGCAAACACCAAATAGTCTGCTTCAGAATTTCAAAATTATGTTTTCTAAGGTTCTGATTCAGCCGACAACCATTGTCTCTGAATCCTCACACAATCTCAAGCTCACCAAGCTTCTGCGTGCTAAACTCTCTGCACCAGTGTTTCTCTTTCCGTTTTCCACCCGCCGTAAACCCCGAACTCTCAAAAGACAATTCTCCCAAAGCTCTCTTCAACGGCGATGTTGTACTGTGTACACTCCCTGGATGGCTCTGATACCAACTTAGAATTTGCTTTGCACAGGAACACAGATCATGCTACACAGTAACACCGACATAAAACACTCTTCATAGCAAGCTCACATAGCAACTGTATTTCTCAATATGAAATTACACTGTACATATAGTTGTTCACTCAGGCAACCCATGCATGACCCAGGTTGCCGTTGGCGGGATGCGTGTCCCGTCAACTTCCCTCGTGGCGAGGCCAACTGATCCTTATCCACTGATAGGACCCACAGTACAGTAACACAGTGATTCTACTTTGATTCTAACTTATAGGGTCCAATCTTCAATCATTTTTTAGAAAGATACCTCCAACTATTGAATTCTTCATGATAACAAACAAGTTTTTTTCACTGGGATAGTAGCCTTTGAATTTAACAATGAAAACTACTACCCCTTCAAAATCCATACAATCAACAATGTCATCAATGTTGTATAATGGACACTTGGCAAGAACGAGTTCATTCATTTTGAGAATATCTGCATTATTCCACAAGATTTATTTTGCAATGACATCGATGGAAATATAGTTGTAAACATCTCCTAGGCGATCAAAATCGTCGTGAGGGTATGACAAAGGACAATCTATTTTAAACACCTTTGAAATTAGAACCACACTTTTATTTGTACCAAATTCTCTGAAAAAACATGTTCCGCTTGATTCAACAGTCAAGACATTTTTAAATGCAATCACTTCTTTCCGAAAAAATAAAACAACTGAAACATCTTCTCTTGAGCAATCCATTTTGTGACCCTGAAAAAAATCATAGTTACACTTTATGTTAGGATTTGCAATGCTATTGGAAGTACAATTAGCAAAATTATGAAATCATAATAAATTTGTATAATAAACAAAATCATGAGACTGTAACAAAATTATGAAACCTTAGCCCTTAGCTCTTGGCCCTTAGCCAGTGGCCCTTAACTTGTAGCCCTTAGCCCATAGTCGTTGGCCCTTGCCCATAGGCCCTTACCCCTAGGCCCTTGCCCCTTGGCCCTTAGCCCTTAACCCTAGCCCTTGTCTTTTAGTCCGTAGCCCCTAGTCCTTGACTTTTTTATATGTTTTGTGAGCTTTTTATTTTGTCATTATTATTACTTTTGTATTTATTTAAGGTCTTTTACTAGTTTATAATTTCATTTTTTAAGTTTTTATAATTAAGGTTAAATCCTTTCAGTGCTTTCTAGATTTTTTTTGTAGGGTTTCAAGTTTTTTAGAGGCTTTAAGTTTGTATTACGGTTCTTTTAAGATTTAACACCGTTTTTAGGAATATTCTTTTTTTTTTCTCATTTTTTTGAATATCTAGTTTTTTACAAGTTACAGCTCTTTGTACTATCATTTTTTTATGTTATTTTTTCAAATTTTTATTTTGAAAATTAAGTATTTCTTGACACTATTCTGTTTTTTTTTAATGTTTATTTTTGGCTTTTTGAATATTTATTTATTTTACACCATTTTATTTTCTTTAAGATGTATTCATTTTTTTATGATGTTTTTCTTTTTAGAATTTAATTCTTTTTTACACTATTTTTTTTTATGATTTATTTTGTGCTATTTTTTGGTTTTTTCTAAAAATTACTTTTATTGACACTATTTATTTTTCTAAGGTTTTTTCAATTTTTTAATGTTAATTTTTGGTTTTTTGGAATTTTTTTTTTGACTCTATTTTGTTTTTTGTTTGATTTTGTGATTTTTTTTTTTGATTTTTTCGAAAATTTATTTATTTTTGACATTATTTGGTTTTTTTTAAGGTTTTTTCAATTTTTTTTCCATGTTTTTTCAGGTTTTTTCTAGTTTTGTGTTTTTTTGATATTGTTTATATAAAATGGTGTTTTCTTGGAATTTTTTACAGTATATTGTCTTTTTAGAATGTTTTCAACATTCTAATCTTATTTGTCATTTTTTATGCTTGTTTTTTTTTTTCTTAAGATTATTTTTTGATCTTTTATAATATTTGGATCTTTCTTGGTTTTTTTTATTTTCATGTTTTTATTCCTACATTTGTATTAGCAAGTTCATGGAAGGGATGAGGAGAAAGGAGAGCACAGTTGAAGCACTTAATAATCCCATAAGCATTTGGTGCTACATTGACACTTTCCAATCTATATATACACTCTTCAACTAATGGTGCAAAAATTGGAAGCACAAACTTCCATTTTGTAAAATGGTCCCCCGAAAATGAAGATCTTGGGTCTTCTTGAGATTCTATGTCCTCATGACACGTGGAATCCCATTTGTCCCATAAGTACTTATGAAATTTGACAGTGGGAAAAAAACATAAATAATACCCCTCTACAATGATAATTTACAGTGTCTTTTGAAATTTTTAAGCTTACATATAACAGAGCTACTTACTTCAGATTTTCTTGCTTCCAATTTTTTTGCTAATACAATATGGTAAATAATTTTTTGCTTTTTTGATGGTCTTTTTAGTTAAATCTAATTTTCAGTTAAATAATGTTAATATATGTATATATATATATATAACCCCCCAACCCCCCACCTGTCCACCCGCCGCGGCGGGTGGGCGGGGGGAGGGGAATATAATAAAATCTGAGTCGTTCCAACAATTTGAGTCACCAAGTATTCGAGTCTTTCCAGAAAAATTCGAGTCTTCTCAGAAATTTTCGTGAAAAAAATTTGCATTGCTGCCTTCGCGAAATTTTTGCGAAGCCTGCGTTCGCGAAGGCAGGGTGAAAATTTGAGGTTTGGCAGGTATCACAAAATTTTCACGAAGGCAGGCTTTGCGAAAATTTCTGGACAGACTCAAATTTTTCAAGAAAAACTTGGATTTCTGACGACTCGAATATTTGAAACGACCCCCACCCACCGCGGCAGGTGGGTGGGGGGAGGGGAATATACAAAAAAGCTCCAAAAATCCAAGTCGTCGGAAATCCGCGATGAGGCGAGTCGCGAAATTTTTGTGCTGGCCCTGGGGCCGAGTCGCGAAATTTCGCGACTCGGCGCCATCGCGACAGGCACGCCAGGTACGACCCCCACCCGTCGCGGGGCCAGCGCAAAAATTTCGCGACTCGGCGCCATCGCGACAGGCACGCCAGGTACGACCCCCACCCGTCGCGGCGGGTGGGCGGGTGGGCGAGGGGAGGGGAAAATTTCGCGAAGGGCAGACATCGCGAAAAAATTTGCTGCAGCTGGAAAAGGGATTTTGGAAACATTATAAAAAAAGCTTTTTTTTTAAAATTTTGTCCCCGCCCACCCGCCGCGGCGACTGGTCGTGGGGGGCCTTTATTACTTTTTCTAAAAAAAAAGAAGATTCAAAACCGCCCCAACCCGCCACGTAGATTAGTTTTTTTAGTTAAAAAAGACTATATATATATATATATATATATATGTTATACTTAAAAAGCTTAAAAATACATTAAAATTTATTAAAACATACTAAGAAATCTACTCAGTAGTTAACCTCGCTGAGCTCACTTGTGTAAATTTAAAAAATAACTTGCGTGAGCTTATTACTGAGCTTCATGAGCTTCTAGAGGGTGGTTCTGAAATTTTATTCTAAGAACTAAACTCTCGTTGAACTTCCTTTTATAGAGTTTAGATAGCCTTTGTCCAGGTCATCAATCCATGTGAGAACATTTTGTTTTGACTCTTTTGGTTTTACAACTCAGCAATTCGCGGCTATACCCAATGACACAGCTCATCAATCCTAGTGAGAAAAGTATATTTCGTGTTTTTTGTCTTCCATGTCATCAATCCATTTTCTAACTTTGATTCAGTTTATGAATCTATCTTGGATTGATGACATGGCAAGTCTCTATATATATGTTTTTAGATTGTAGTAGTTGTAAATTGTTTTTAAACTCCCGTGAGAGAGAGATTCGAGCCTCCAAAACGAGAGAGAGAGAGAGAGAGAGAGAGAGAGAGAGAGAGAGAGAGAGAGAGAGAGAGAGAGAGAGAGAGAGAGAGAGAGAGAGAGAGAGAGAGAGAGAAGATAATGTAGACAGTTCTAGAAACAACTTTCGAGAGAGAGAGAGAGAAAACGCGTGCCCTAAAACATTTTTGAGGCGCTTCTAGAAGGCCTGTCGCGGAATCCTAGAACGCCTGGCGTTCTAGAAAATATTCTAGAAGGCCTGTCGTGATGGCCTTCTAGAAGGAGAGGCTTTCTAGAAAATGATTTCGCGATGGCATTTTCGTGAATTTTCCCTCCCCCGCCCACCCGCCGTGGTCGGTGGGTGAGAGGGGGGGGGGGGGGGGGGGGGGGCGACAGGCCTTCTAGAAATTTTCTAGACGGATTTCGCTACAGGCCTTCTGGCGCCTGGCCTTTGCGACAGGCCTTCTGGCGTCGGGCCTTCACGACAAGCCTTCTGGTGCCTGGCCTTCTAGAAATTTTCTAGAAGGATTTCGCGACAGGCCTTCTAGAGATTTTTTAGAAGGATTTCGCGACAACGCCTTCTTAAAAATTTCTAGAATGTTTTATCATCAGAAATTTTAAGGGAAACATTGATGCAACCATGTTGTAGTAAGTTGTTGTGCATTCGACAAATCACCTACAAAGAATGTGAAGACTTGCGACTTGGTGTGTGGAGAAAACGAGGAGCTGACAAGCATAATCGATTATTGCAGATGTTCAAATGTTTTTTTCATAGACGAGAAAAGTCAAATGCAATGTTTGATATCTTGGAGAACCCAAATTGCATTTCAAACCTACGTTGGATGGTAAAGCTAAATGCATAAAAGCATATCAGAATCTATTGGGAATCTCCCATGGAATGTTTTGGCAAGTAATTGTTGAGGCACGTTATTCCATTGTGTACAAGTTTCATGGAAACACCGACACACTCAAGCAACGTGGACATTATTCGAAAGGGTTGGCCATAATGCGTGGGATTTTGGAAAAGCATGCATTGCCTCAACCGCATCTGCAACATAAATCAAAAGATGGCGCTATTATTTGCGAACATCATCTCCCACTCGACATGCATAAACATGACGTCTTCAAAACTATAAACACACAACATAAAGACGCATGTATTCTTGAAGTTTCAAGATCCACACTTTATAAGATGTGGAAACAAGAGTTTGGACATGTCAAGACTCCAACAAGACAAAGAATGTCCAAATGCAAAACATGTGATGACCTTAAAAATGCAATAGAGACAACTCCCGACATTAGGATGCATGATCACTATATTGCATTGAGAGGTCGTCATCTACATCATGTTTTCGATTCTAGAAAATTGTATGCATATTGGAAAGAAGAATCAAAATCCCATCCTGAACAGTCCTTGTGTCTTATCATTGATAGAATGGATCAAAATACAACAACATTACCCCGTTTCAATAAGACTCCTCCCAGATTAGAGGGGAATCAATTTTTAAAAACACATGTTTGTGGGGTATTGGTTCATGGATTCAAGTTGCTTTGTGATGTTTGGACTGATACCTTGCATGTTCATGATAGCAATCAAGTTGCCATATCAATAATGCGAGCAATAAGAAAGGTACAAGCATCAAGTGGTAACTTACCTCCGATCTTACGTATTCAAGCTGACAATTGTTGGAGGGAGAACAAGAACAAATTTATTTTTGGTCTTTGTTGTATGTTAGTGGCACATAATATCTTCCAAAAGGTAGAGATGGGATTTCTTTTGGTTGGCCACACACATGAAGACATAGATCAGGTTTTTAGTGTCATATCCTGGGCTTGAAGTCCAAATCAGTTCACACAATGCCAGATATGCTAGCACGAATTGGTAAAAAGATAGGTGGCGGCCGTATCGAAAGCATTGAAGTAGAATTACTGGAACGACTAGTAGACTAAAAACAATTTATAAATCCTTGTATTGCTCAAGAAAATGAAGGCTTGGAAGGACACACCAATCCTCACTATTTTTGTTTTCAAATGATGAATGGTGAGCCTACCATTCAATAGAAATACTATTCTAAGGATGGAGACAACGCATGGAGTGAACATTTCAAACTGTTACAGTGTGTACCTTCAAAAGATGAAGCCACCTTTCTAGCATCCACGAAGGATCTGGATCCAGACGAAATGAAAGGAATTATGTCCTTTATTGATTTTTTGCGGTTCATGAGCCAGACGTTTCCAGAATACAATGATCGCAATGATGCATGTGTGGTGGAAACCACAAAACTGGTCAAATATCTTTCCAAAAAAAAAAATGTTATCAGGATCAATGTATAGTTGTAAAATTGTATAGACCAATTTGACCAAAAAATAAAGGCTATCCAGTTTTCCATTCTTTTTGTATGAAACATATTTTGAATATTAGAGCCTATTACTCTAACTGATGAAATATGAGTGCAGGTATCATTACTTGAAGACAAGAAATAAAACTGTAGATCAATGCTAACAGTTTGATATGCAAGTTCTAGAAATAGAATCTAATGATGAACCATTTTATGGCATGACTCCTAATCTTTTCTTAAGGGTATGTGCAGGTACTAAGAAGAGTACCTGAAGAATGAATCTAAAGAAGCTTCTTAAAGCTTAAAGACAGTACCTGAAGAGGGCTCAATCGAGTCTATAAAAATTTGGAGAAGAAACCAAAGGACAGATCACTCTTTTTGTGTCACACTCCACTATGATTGGGGATGGGCAACCCCTAGAAAAAACGCCTAGTAACTGATGAAAATTATACAAGATAAGATGGACATATACAAAGCCTTTCCCATGTCATGAAAAACACTTGGGTGAATTCCAATGTTGTAAACCAAGAAAAATTCAACTTGAAAGTGGCTAACAATAGATGTTAAGCTACCTACCTTTCATCCTTATCAATATGTAACTTACCTACTTTTCCACATGGCTTGTAAGCCATAAGACACCTTAGAAAATGCGCCCTCCTACTCCTCCCCTTTTGCTCTAACTAATTGATAAACGCCCTCTCATACCTATACACCTCACCCTCTCACTTTACTTCTCCTAGAGTCTCCCTTACACCTCTCACACTTATTCTGGACACCTCAGCCACTCCCTCAAGGCTACACATTCCCTATAAAAGGACTAACTCACCCCTCTCCCTCATTATTAATCTCCCATTCATTTTTGTTTTGCCTCTTGCTCTTGCTTCTATGTGTGTAGGTGCTTGGAAGAAAGCTTGGAGCTATGGCTTGAGGAGGATCTATCAAGCTTGGATTGGAACCATTTTGGAACCACTTACACACACACTCACTTTCTCTTACCTCTTTCATCTCTCTCTCTCTATCACCCTCTCTCTCTCTCTCTCTCTCTCTCTCTCTCTCTCTCTCTCTCATCTCTAAAACTGTCACACCATCCATAACTTGATGGCCATGCATGTCACACCATCCATGACTTGACGGTTTTGCATGTCACACCATCCATAGCTCAATGTCATGCATGTTTGATTTGGGAGTTGCATGTCTGATTTGGGAGCTACATGTCTGATTTGGGAGCTTGCATGTATGATTGAAGCTTGCATGTCATACCCATCCCTATCCCTAATGACTTTGCATGATGGAGTTGAAGCTTGCACTGTCAAATTTGATTCATGCATGTCATGTCATCTAATGTCGAATGCCTATGCTTGCTCTTTTC
>MU834445.1:0-46864 GCA_029204225.1 Diphasiastrum complanatum | reverse complement strand
AGATTCCAAACAACAAGTCTTGTTGCTAGCCAGACAATTGGTGAACGACTTCAAGGTGAATTGGATGTGACTATCCTTGAACGCGAGTCCTACTTACAAACCCAAGTGCCTGATTGTCCAGTCACACCGGATGAGATCAGATACTTGTTTCGCAAAGTGGAAACCTACCATACTGCATTGGTGGAGTTTCAAAAAAAATTCGTAATGTCAAGTTATTGAATAAGGTTGGGTTTCCCTCCAATTTTGGATGGTTCCCACTCTTTTTTAAATTTGAATAATTAGGGAGGCAGAAATAAACCAATAGGATTTAGAGGCTAGGGTCCTCTTCTCTATTATAAAAAGGGACCAACTTGAGTTTCCTTCACAAGTACATATCTTCATTTCAATAAAGCAGATTGGTTCTCTTGTGAAATGGATTTATGAATGTCCTTCCTCTCTATCACTTTTCCTCCAACTCTCATGTTTTTATTGTGTTTGACCCATGGTGTGCTAATTGGTTTGCTTTCTTGCATGTTAAACCTCTTCAATAATTTCTGTGCATACTTGGCTTGTGAGATAAAAAGACAATGCTTCCCTTTCCAAACCTCAACTCCTAGGCAATAGCAAACCCAAATCTTTCATCTCAAATTCACTAGAAAGATTTGAGAAAGAGTAAGCTATCTTCATTGTGGATCTTAGTGTTAATGATTGTAGTGTTAATGCTTAGGGTTAATGGATGTTAGAGTTTGGATGTGGATCTTCCATTCATGCTAAAATCTGAAATATGTTGTTGCTCTCATGGGAATGAATCTACGCGTGACAACTAACTTCATCTCCTTGATGCTAGATTGATTAGATCTTGGGTTGAGGATTGGCAAGGAAATAAACTCACTACAAAAACGAACTTCACTTTCCTTCATCCCTAAAGAATTCCATGTGGGACAATCTGATCTCACAAAGAAAGACGGCTGCAAGTACAATCTGTTCCAATGCAAATAGACAGCTACAACTAATCAGCGCTTAGCGCAACCTTTAGTTTACAAGAATAACTTAGAAGAAAATGCTAAGTAGAATCTATGAAGATATACTAGAGAGAGTAGAGTAAAAGTGAGAGTAAGAGAGAGGAAGATAGAGAGCAGAAAATATAGAAGACTTGCAAGCGAATATGCTGCAAGCAGTGTACACTCATCCACGTACATGATTTTAGAAATGTATTGATCTTGTCTAGTCTCTACCTCGCATGAATGACTATGTTGTTTATGTATGTACTGTGTATTTTGATAAGTTAGATTATTGATCTTACAACCAAAATTCTGCTGCATGTTTACGAGCAAGAAAAACTAAGCGTTAGAAACTTTGTCGGATTTTTTGCAATTTTTGTATTCTCTCTCTTCGGGTTTTTTGCATTTTCTTGTAGAGGTAAAATGTGTTCAAGTGGATGAATTTAGCAAGTTTTGCATAGTTCACATTTTTGGTATTTTTCACAAAATGCGATAGCACAGAAAAATGCACACTTCACACATCCTCGATCCTACTAGTTGTAGCTGAAGCTAAAACGATCAGTTCGCTTCAAAACAAAAGTATTAGGACTCTCTTCTTCATTTTGTAAGCTTTGAAAAAAAATTTCTTCTTAGAGTCAACACTCTAGATGTAGACTTGGATTCATAAAGCTTCTTCAAAGCTTCCCAAGCCTCCAAAGATGTAATGCACTTACCAATATCCATGAGTAGCTCATTGGTAACATTCATCTTGATCATGTGTAGAGATTTCTTTGCTCTCTTGTCATACCTCACTTGATCTTTTTGAACCAAGAGTCTCTCCTCCAACCCTACATGTCCATCAACTCATGCATTTCAATAAGTGATTCCATTCTCACCTTCCATGTAGAATAGTTGGATGAGGTAAGCCTATCATTGCCTTCTAACATGAATCTACTTGATGTAGCCAGGTTGCAATGACCTGATCTTCTCTTTCAACCTGTTCCAATGCGCAAATCACTCTTTTTGAATAACAACAAATGTTTCCAAAAAGAAATCACAAAGATATGGAACCTCTCAATTCTCTTATAGCGCTTATAACTAGCAAATCAACACATAGAATGAAAAATTCTTGACCAACTGGTGATTTAACTACAATCTAATGAATCTTGCCACTTCCTAAGATTGAAACACACTCTATTGAGGTCCAGCAACCTCAAAAAATAGATGTCCAATCAAAATTAGGGCTTTGGCAAAATCACAAAAAATGAATCTTCCAAATTCTACGTGCAATTGCCAAAAACTTGATATAGAATCTTGTAGCCTCCAATGAAGCCTTCCTAAAGCACTTTAAATCAGACAAATCTAGTAACGCATGTGGGAAATCATAATTCTTCAAGTTCATAAACCTAGATTGAGTTTTGATTTACAAAAGATCAATTCTACATATACAAAATGCTTGATGTTGTGAGTAGAAATCAATCTAGCACACTCTAGAATTGGTAACTCCTCCAAATCTTTGATAGATGTGGCTGATCCTTCTATAACTTGCAATACAATTTCTAATATCATGTGAAGATTTTGTCAATCATTAAGATTCAAAACCATCTCTTGATCTTTGGTTAAGAAGACAACACAATCTACCCCATTTGTAACATAGAAAATCAACATCCACTTAATGAAAGAGATGCAAACTCAATAAGATATTGGTCAAACATCAACCATATGAAAAAATGAAGTTGTTTTCCATAAAAAAAAATAGTAAGCTACAATATTTCACATGTGTGGATCCGAATATCAACAAATAAGAGCATTCTACACACAAGACTGCAAGATATCACCAATATAGTGCACCAATGGATAGATGAACACAAGAGAACTCATGTATAAGAATGAAATGAGATAAGAGAGAGATGAATCTACTCTCCCATGTGTGTACATCCATTTATAATAGGTCCATGCTTAATTTGAATCTTAGTTTCCCTCCATAGAAACTTCTAGATCAACTTTCTAACAGTAGTAAATCAAAATCATTTAGACTAAGATAACTTTGAAATAACTATCTCTAAGTCTAAAATGAAATTTGGCCTCAAATGTATTTGCCAAAATATCAAACTAGTTGACAAATTCTCACACTGCCACTTCAACTAGTTTTAGCATACACTTTGAGAATACTCCAAATGAAGTCCTATGCTTTTTTAAAAAGTCTTTTCCCAATGCTTTGGTGAAGATATCAGCTACACATTCCCTTGATGAAACATGTTGAGGCTCCACGTCCTTTGTCATGACTTGCTCCCTCACAAAGTGATATGCCACCTCAATATGCTTGCTCCTAGCATGGAAAATAGAATTGATTGCCAATTTTTGGGCCGATAGGTTGTCACAAAAGATGATTGGCTCTCTAAAAAATCCAGTAATTTAATATCCTTCATCATCCTCTTGATCCATATCATCTCCTTTGTGCAATGAGTAAGGGCTTTGTACTCAACCTCACTAGATGACAATTAAATAGTGGCTTGTTTCTTTGACATCCATGATATAGCTCCATCACCTATGAAAATACAATGTGCGCTTATAGATTTCCTATCCATTTGATCTCTAGCAAAGTCTGAATCTAAAAATCCAAAAAGGGTAGGTGATGATCCCTCATACAATATGCCAAAATCTCTCTCGAGATGTACCTCAATACTCTCTTCGTCAAATCAACCTCGAGTGAACAATGACGGGCAGCATAAGAGTATTCGGGCAATAACTGCGGTCCAATCACAATTGTCTGTTCTGCCCGGCGGGATATTTGAAAATCACAAAAATTTGGCCAGAAAAGTTAAATACAATTTCCGTCCGTCAACCACTGTTACAGTTCGTCACAGATGAAAACCATTCATTGGGACACGTAAGTGTTGAAAGCGAAGTCAAAAACAGCATCTTGACAAAGGGCCCATTTTGAGTTCTAATATCCCCTAACGTGTCTTTTCAGATGCTAACTTTAACGTAAATGATCCTGCTAGGTGTTATACGTCTATTTTATTATGACTGCATTGTTCAAGTAGATTTTTGAGCCACAGATTCTCTCTCCACGTTTCCATAGATAAAGTCGATAATTTCTCATTAGCATTTATAATTTCTCATCAGCAAATTCTAACTTATGTTGTCTCATACTCGTTACTTACTAATCGTATAACGGTAAAATCTTTCTGTTTACGTAAATGATCCTGGTAGGTGTTATACGTTCTTTTATTACTGCTTTGTTCAAGTAGGCTTTTGAGCCGCAGCTTCTCTCTCCACATTTCCATAGATAAAGTCGATAATTTCTCATTAGCATTTATAATTTCTCATCAGCAAATGCTAACTTATGTTGTTCTTATATGTGCTCGTTACTTACTAATCTTTCTGCTGATGATTTATCGTAGGGTCAGATTGTTGGTGGGGGGCAACAGGCTTTGAGGATTACATAATATTAAGGTTTCATGAATTTATGAACTCGAAAACATCAAGAACTATAGTGTATGACTTATTGAAAGGATCGTGGCAAAGGACTCCACAGACAATATGGCCAGTGGGCATGGCCAAGTACGCAATAGTCCAGAATGGTGTTGGGAGTCTTAGTTTAGACATGCAACCGTAACATGCAATGCCATGGTGTTGTGTACACGATGAGAGCTAGCTATTTCACATTTGAATCTTGCGCCATCATTCCAAAACCATGTTGTTTTGGACTAAGAAACCATGTCAAGAACGATTTGATTTGTTTTCTCAAGGCTTGAGCTTCATTGCTGAAATTAGAAATGAAAGACATACTGAATCTTCTCTTGACCTGAGCTGCTTCATTAGAGATTTTTTTTAAATTGTGTTCAAGTTTTTTCTTGCCTAAGCTTTTCCAGAGATTCAAATGTAAATGCGTACTGACTGTGGTTTTCAAAAATTGATTCTCTCATTCTTTTGCACTATTGTTGTTTTGAAAATGAGCTAATCCTACAAAAATGAACTCATCTTTCATTGTAGAAACAATTGCTATTTTCCCTAGCAGATTGCAATCTTTCTTTTTTTGGAAGAATTTTTGTTTTTCTTTTCGCCAGATTTCTTTTTTCATAATTGAGCTTCATTTTTGTTGTAGAACGATGATGTTTCTATGTAACAAGGCATGCATCCAATTTATAATTAAGGCTACACGCTTGATTTATATGTTTGTGGCCTCTTTTTTGTGGGGCACCAACAAATACGTTGCCAACGTTGTTAATATGTATATTCGCAGGCGTTCAATTGACAATCTTAAGCCTACATAATAAAAGCCCTTTCATTCTTTGTACAATAATCCGATCAAAGAGTATCACAATTTGGCTAAATTATAGAAGAATTGTTGTTGAATAAAAAATGTACATCTATCAGGATTTTGTGTTGCATTTTTTAGGACATCAAAAAATCTTTCAAGTTTACAAATTTTGTGAAGAACATTATTGCAATGTAGCTTTTCATCTAGACCCTTCACATTGTTAAGAAATAAAAAAATTTAGGAGGCCCTCTAAGTATTGATAAAGTGCTTTTGATGAAAAGTAATGCAAAAAAATTCACTTATAAGAATTAGTGAAGGCGCTTTGGTTGCATTTTTATGACACATCAATCTAACATCTAGAAGTTATGGAGATAAAAATTGCATTTTGTTAGGATCATACACAAGTATCTATGGTTAAGTTTTGGGTCTTTATATTTGGGACACATGGTACAAGACACGGTCTCTGAGTCATGGGACCAATATCATAAAGCATGAGAAAATCAGATTCAAAACATCACAACTGGATCAAGAGACCTTTAGCTAAGTTTGGATGCACATCTAGATTCATCTACAAGCTAGAAATCATGCATCCATGCTAAAACTTGGAAATACATGAAGACCTGATCAAAATCACTAAGATTCCTCACATAGTGTCCATTTCCATACAACAAGAACATCACAATAGCATCCCACGCTGCAAGTATTATGTGGTGACCACCTCATCATTTCAAACATGTGTCTTCTCCTTCTCTTGATTTTTCTTTTTATGTTTTTATTTTTATTTGTTCGCATCGTCGGAAGATAAAGACTCTGACTAGAAGTGGAAGACATAAAATCAGTATTAGAATCAAAATCAAATGAATCACTTCGTCTACGATGTTTGCAGTGCTTGCGATACTTCTTTTGTGTTTCTTCTTCCTCCAATTGGTGAGCGGACTCAATAATTCGTTCTAATCCTTGCCCATGCAAAGAGAAGGTACACAAAGAATGTGTGTTAATTACGAAAACTTAATGTTCATTTTCTTGTTGTTGGTCAAATCCATTATGTTACCTTGTAAATGACACCAAAGTACTCTAAAAGCTTGACAGTGAAGCAATGCAACAAAAGATAAGCCAATGGAGTTTCTCACAACAAAATATTAAAGGTAATTATTGTCTTTGAAATTGCATATGTCTCATTAGTACCCAAGCATCTAGTTTCCCAAAGAACCTGGATTCAAAAGAAAGTTGTTAATTAAACAAGGGCCGCTACTTGCAATTGATGAGACAAAGAGACAAAGATAAGTGGAATCACCATGGTTTCTCATCTTTGATAGATGCCTCTTTTCGCCGAACATAGTCTCCCCAATCAGGTCCAAAATCTTCACTCTGTAGAAATCTTCAAAAATGCAGTTGATATATAGGCTGCTGCAAATCTGGTTTGTGTCTTGGGATTTGCAAATCTTGTTGGTGTCTTGAGATTTGCCTGCGGCAGAGGTGTTGTAATCGTCTGGAGAGCTCCGGATCCATTCTGGATGAAAAAGCAAAGCTGCCAGCAACAAATCAGAGCAAAATATGATTGTTATACGTTCTCTTCGTGGAATACTCTTGAGGTGCATCAAATGGATCTCAAGATAGTGTTTCTCAATGGCTATGTCAAAGAGGAGGAGCTGTATACCTTCCAACTGGAAGGATTCGAAGTCAAAGGCCAAGAGTGTGAAGATTTTGTCAATCATTAAGATCCAAAACCATCTCTTGATCTTTGGTTTAGAAGACAACACACTTTACACCATTTGCAATATAGAAAATCAACATCTACTTGATGAAAGAGATGCAAACTCAACAAGATATTGATCAAACATCAAAAATGTGAAATAATGAAGTTGTTGTCTATATAAAAATAGTAAGTCACATGTGTGGATCCGAATATTAACAAATAAGAGCATTCTACACACAAGATTGCAAGATATTGTCAATATAGTGCACCAATGGATAAATGAACCCAAGAGAACTCATGTATAAGCATGAAATGAGATAAGAGAGACAATGGATAGATGAACCCAAGAGAACTCATGTATAAGCATGAAATGAGATTAGAGAAAGAAGAGTCTGCTCTCCCACATGTATACATCTATTTATAGTAGGTCCATGCCCTATTACTAAAAATATAACTAGATTCAATGAACAAAACATTCAAATTTGAATCTTCCAAACTCGGCCTTCTACTTTTCCCTCACTTTTTAAAAGTAGTAATTCAAAAACATTTAGACTTAAATAACTTTAAAATATCTATCTCTAAGTTTAAAATGAAAATTGGCCTCAAATGTATTTGCCAAAAGATCAACAAGTCTTTTTCCGATGCTTTGGTGAAGATATCAGCTACACATTCCCTTAATGAAACATGTTGAGGCTCCATGTCCTTTGCCATGACTTGCTCCCTCACAAAGTGATATGCCACCTCAATATGCTTGCTCCTAGCATGGAAAATAGAATTGATTGCCAATTTTTGGGCCGATAGGTTGTCACAAAAGATGATTGGCTCTCTAAAAAATCCAGTAATTTAATATCCTTCATCATCCTCTTGATCCATATCATCTCCTTTGTGCAATGAGTAAGGGCTTTGTACTCAACCTCACTAGATGACAATTAAATAGTGGCTTGTTTCTTTGACATCCATGATATAGCTCCATCACCTATGAAAATACAATGTGCGCTTATAGATTTCCTATCCATTTGATCTCTAGCAAAGTCTGAATCTAAAAATCCAAAAAGGGTAGGTGATGATCCCTCATACAATATGCCAAAATATCAAGTTCCCAAAATATAGCAGTAGTGAGACAAAAAATGCACTCTGATAAAAATATGAATAGTGAGTACAATGGCTTGAATTAATAACTTCAGCTTGTTGAGCGTGATAATGTTGGCTACAAATAACTCTAATCAAAAGAGAAATTCAATTAACACTTACATAGCTTGATTTAGCTAATACATACATTTACAAATTTCGAGAGAATATCTTACAAGCCTTTAAGGCTATTTACGCCAGTCTTTGCATATGTACAAAGTTGGTAACTGCTTCACCGCCTTTGGGATATTTGGTTGTCCAGTTGTTTTAGGGTTGCTGATACATCTGGCGACGTCGGTTTGCCAATATAGAAAAATGCGAAAAAATTGAAAAACCCAAAGGTGCCTTTAGACTGAAGGTATGCAACTCCTGAAGGTGCCCTTAGTTTAAAGGTAGCAAAAAAGCCGAAAGGCTGAAGGAAAAAAAGTCAAAGGCAAAAAAGCCAAAAAGCCTACTGAAGCCAAAAAGGCAAAAGCCGAAGGTGGCAAAAAAGTCGAAGGTGCTTCAGAGATGGTTTCTAAGGCATCCTGGTGACTTTGTTTACACTGTGAAAAAGGCGAATAAGGCGGCGAATGCCGAAGGTGCTATAGAAATGGTTTCTAAGTCATCTTGGTGACTTTGTTCACACTGTGAAAAAGGCAAAGAAGGTGGCACAAGCCGAAGATGACAAAAGCCGAAGGCGGCGAAAGCCGAAGGTGCTTTAGAAACGGTTTCTAAGACATCCTGGTGACTCTGTTCACACTGTGAAAAAGGTGAAGAAGGCGACAAAAGCCGAAGGTGGCGTAAGCCAAAGGTAGCGAAAGTCGAAGGTGGCGAAAGCCGAAGGTGCTTTAGAAATGGTTTATAAGGCATTATGCTGACTTTGGCCACTTGGCCGCTGTGTCACATTCTGGCCACTTGGCCAATGTGTCGTATTTCTGCAAAGTGTGAAAAAGGTGAAGGTGCCTAAAGAATGTTTAAGGCAAAAAGAAGAAAAAAACTTAAAGGGGAAAAATGTGAAGGTCCGAAATCATGTTATCAGCCTTCCATTTTCAAGATGCTCATTACTTGATGATTTTTTGTAAGGTTGAGCATATAAAATCTAACACTTACAACTCTCTTCCCTAGCTTCCAATGCTCCCCACTAGAATCTTGCATAAATTGGCTTATACTACCAACACAATAGCTTAGATCTGGTCTTGTGATGGTTAGATATATAAGTGAACAACTAGCTTTCTATAGAGAGTAATGTCCTCGTAGGATCTTTCATTACCTCTTATAGTTAGCTTTACATTTGACTCCATAGGTGTATCACAAGAAATTGCATCTACTATATGAAATCTTTTTAGAATAGAATTAGCATACTTCTCTTGACAAATAAAAGTATATTGAGAAGTCCTAATCACTTCTAATCCTAAAATGTAATGCAAATGACCAAGATCATGCACCTCAAACTCCTTCTTGAGAGCATATCACCAACATCTTGGTTGTTGCCTCCACTCAAGATGATATCATCCACATAGATTAGCAAAATGATAACATCATTTCTAGCAAACCTACAATAAAGTGAATGATCATACTCACTTATAACAAAGTTTTGAAAAAGTAAAAATGTGTTAAGCTTAGCATACCAACTCCTTGGTGCTTGCTTAAGACCATACAAACTCTTTTGTAGCAGACAAACATGATTTGCCTTTGTAGATAAAATGTAGCTCCCGGGTTGCTCCATGTACACTTCCTCCTCAAGATCATCATTCAAGAATGCATTTGTAATATCCATTTGCCATAGATCCCATCCAAAAAGAGTAGCAAGAGAGATGATGACCCGAATTCTTACCATCTTTGCCACATGTGCAAAGGTTGTGACTATAGTCAATACCATGTTCTTGTGCATATCCCTTGGCCACCAGCCTTGCCTTATGTTTATTGATAGATCCATCTTGGTTAGTCTTCATCTTGAAGATCCATTTGCATCCACTAGCTTTCTTGTCCTTAGGTAACTCCACCAATCTCCATGTATTGTTCTTCATAAGAGCTTGATACTCAAGATCCATTGCTTGGATCCACTCCTCTTTGTTCCTTGCTTCATCTACACATGTAGGTTCATCAAAAGAGGTTAGGAAAGCATAGTTTATACCTCCAACAACTTGCTTACCTTTCTCATCATATGTGACCCTTGAAAGTGTTTGCCTTTGCCTTGATGTCCTCCTTGGCTTTTGACTTGATGAAGGTCCTTCATCATCACCATTTAAAATAGGATCCAAGTCCTTATTAGTAGTAGGAATGTAAACCTTATAGGCTTTACTCACCTCACTATATCCAACAAATATACCTTTCCTTGAAGATAGATCCTCCTTTCTCCTATCATCAAGAGTTATATTGACATAGAAAGTGCATCCAAAAGTTCTAAAAAATTTGACACTCTGTCACCTCTTGAATAGCATCTCAAAAGGTGTTCTTTCATCCAATATAGCACTTAGCCACCTATTGCATAGAAAGTTAGCACATAACAAGGCTTGATCACAAATGGTTTAGAAAGATTTGCACTTAACCTCATATCTTTGGCACCTTCACATAAGGTCCTATTTCTCCTCTCAGCCACTCCATTTTGTTGAGGTGTCCTTGGACATGTATACTCTCTCTTAATCCCATGCTCATCACAAAAGGCTTTGAACTTGGTTGAGATATACTACCACCATTTTCACTCCTCAAGAACTTGATCCTTGTGGAAAAATGGTTCTCCCTTGAACTCTTGAACTTCACAAAGACATCATACATTTCATCTTTGCTCTATAATAGATATACCCAAAAATACTAAAATCATCAATGAAAGTTACATACATCTTAGTTTCACTATTTTTAATTATAGTAATTTCATGAATATCCAAATGTAGAACTTGAAAAGGCTTTGTAGATCTAGATGTAGATCTAATATAAGAGAGTCTTAAGGACTTTGGAAAACCAATCACAACTTCTTTCCTTGCCATTACCTCCAATGCTTTGAAGTTGAGATGCCTCATCCTCTTATGCCAAACCTCTTGCATGGATATTTTCTCACTTGCCACACATCCAACTTGGTTAGCTATAACACAAGAATCTAGTTTGAATAACTATACTTTCCTTTTACCTTTTTGAATCAAGACATCCTTTCTTTTAATCATATAAGCATCTCCATCAACCTCAGCTTAAAAACCTTTGCTTAGCAATTGACTCACACTAAGTAGTTTATTAGTAATAGATGGAATGAACAAAACATCCTTTAAATGAACATTCCTATTTGTGGAGAGAGAAATAGGAATTGTGCCAATCCCTTTAATTGCACACTCACCATCATTGGCTATGTAGATCACCCTTTTGTCATCTCCATATTCCAATAAAGAAGTGAAATACTCCTTGTGAAAAGTCATGTGTGAGCTTGTTCCACTATCAATCCACCATGGATCAATATCTCCAACAATAGAACTCAAACATAAAGACATCACAAAAGCATCATCATTTGTGTTTTGAACATCAACATCATCCGAGTCATCATGAGCTAGATTACCTTGCTTATCTCCTTGATCTCTCTTCTTTTTGTAGCAATCACTTGCAAAATGCCCCTTGATGCTACAATAGAAACACTTCAATATGGACCTGTCTTTCTTCTTACCAAATAAAGAAATGTCACTTTGGTCTTGTCCTTTAGGCCAATTGCTCTTACCTTTGTCCTTAAATTTGCCTTTGATGAACATAGCCTCTTCACCATCTTGAGATTTTGATGTAGATCCACCTCTTGCTTGAAGCCCATATTCCTCATTGATCAAGGTCTCTTAAAGGTCCACCAAACTTGGAAAAGTTCTTTGAATAGAAAGGCTTTGCACAATGCTAGCATGAGCATCCAACAAACCATTAAGAATAACTTGAACAATCTCTCCTTCCTTAATGCTCTCATCAATGCAAGCTAACTCATCAATTAAAGCCTCCACTCTCAAAACAAAAGTATTAGGACTCTTTTCTTTCTTTTTTAAGCTTTAAAAGATTTGTCTTCTTAGAGTCAATACTCTAGATTGTGGTTTATAAAGCTTCCTCAAAGCTTCCCAAGCCTCCAAAGATGACATGCACTTACCAATCTCCTTGAGTAGCTCATTGGTAACATTCATCTTGATCATGTGTAAAGCCTTCTTTGCTCTCTTGTCATACCTCACTTGATCTTGTTGAACCAAGGGTCTCTCCTCCAACCCTACAACAATGTCCATCAACTCATGCATTTCAAGAAGTGATTCCATTCTCATCTTCCATGTAGAGTAGTTGGATGAGGTAAGCCTATCATTGCCTTCCATCATGAATCCACTTGATGTAGCCATGTTACAATGACTTGATCTTCCTGTTTCAATGCACAAAGAACTCTTTTAAATAACAACAAATGTTTCCAAAAAGAAATCACAAAGATATGGAACCTCTCAATTCTCTTCTAGCACTTACATCTAGCAAATCAATGCATAGAATGAAAAAATCTTGATCAACCTATGATCCAACCACAATCTAATGAATCTTGCCACTTCTACAATTGAAACACACTCTATTGAAGTCCAGAAATCTCAAAAAATAGAGATCCAATCAAAATTAGGGTTTTGACAAAATCACAAAAAAATTGAATCTTTCAAATTCTACATGCAATTGTCAAAAACTTGATATAGAATCTTGTAGCTTCCAATGAAGCTTTCCTAATGCATTTAAAATCAGAGAAATCTAGTAAGGCACATGTGAAATTGGCCTAATCAGTTTCATAAACCTAAATTGAGTTTTGATCTACAAAAGATCAATTCTACATATGCAAAATGCTTGATTTTTGAGTAGAAATCAATCAACACACTCTAGAATTGGTAACTCCTCTAAATTCTTGATAAATATGGCTGATCCTTCTATAACTTGCAACACAAGCTCTGATACCATGTGAAGATTTTGTCAATCATTAAGATCCAAAACCATCTCTTGATCTTTGGTTTAAAAAACAACACAATTTCCACCATTTCCAAAATAGAAAATCAACATCAATAAAAGAGATGCAAACTCAACAAGATATTGATCAAACATGAAACATGTTAAATAATGAAGTTGTTATCCAAACAAAAACAATAAGTTACTGTATTTCAAATGTGGGGATCCGAATATTAACAAATAAGAGCATTCTACACACAACATTGCAAGATATCACCAATATAGTACACCAATGGATAGATGAACCCAAGAGAACTCATGTATAAGCATGAAATGAGATAAGAGAGAGAAGATTTTGCTCTCCCGCATGTGTACATCTATTTATAACAATTTCATGCCCTATTTTTAGTTTCCCACCATAGAAACTTCTAGATCAAAAATTCTACTAGAAATATGACTAGATTCACTGAACAAAACATTCAAATTTGAATCTTCCAAACTCAACCTTCTACTTTTCCCTCACTTTTTAAAAGTAGTAATTCAAAAACATTTAGACTAGAATAACTTTGAAATATCTATCTATAATTCTAGAATAAAAATTGGCCTCAAATGTGTTTGCCAAAAGATCAAATTAGTTGACAATTTCTCACAAAGAGCACAAAGTGTGCAAGAGCTGCACAAGGCAATTTATGGTCTGAAATAGGCTGCAAGGCCATGGTTCAAAAGAATTAACTCTTATCTTATTCAATTTTGGGCTGTAATATTTATTCCAAACATATATGTGTCAATTTAGTCCATATAGCTCTTTACGTAGATGTGATGCATTTATTTTATCTAATGACACTTTCCTACTGCACACTACTAAGAGTGATTAGTCAAAGGAATTTGACATGGTTGATCTAGGCATTGTTCATTCTTTATTGGAAATTCACATTACTAGAAATAGACTTCAGAAGAAGATCTATCTTAGCCAGCAAAAATATCTAGAGAATATTCTAGAAAAGTTTCACATGTCCGATTGCAAACTAATTGATACACCAATGGATCCAAGTATAGCATTGACTAAACGTTCTTGTGCAGATATTGAAAGTGAAGTACTCGACTTAGCAGAGTACCCTTTTCATTCACTGATCGGATCTTTGATGTATGCCATGTTACGTACTAGACCAGATTTACCATACACTATTAGCACCTTAAGTCAATACATGTCTAATACCGAGATCTCACATTGGAAAGCATTAAAGAGAGTGATGAAGTACATTCAAGAAAGTTTAGATCACATTTTACGTTATGATGGAAATTGTGAGAAATTGTCAACTAGTTTAATATTTTGGTCATATTTGTTTATTTGGCAATTGAGGCCAATTTGCATTTTAGACTTAGAGATAGTCATTTCAAATATTTTTGAATTGCCACTTTTGAAAACTGAGGGAAAGTGTAGGAGGTCGAGTTTGGTATATTCAAATTTGAATATTGGAGACATTGAATCTAGTCCACATTAATAGTAGGGTTTTTGATATGCAGGGAAACCAAGATCATTAATGAGGCATGGACTTATTATATATACATGTACACACATGAAAAGAGAGGCTTCTCTCTCTCACTCTCTCTCTCTCTCTCTCTCTCTCTCTCTCTCTCTCTCTCTCTCTCTCTCTCTCTCTCTCTCTCTCTCTCTCTCTCTCTCATCTCATTTCATGCTTATACATGAGTTCTCTTGGGTTCATCTATCCATTGGTGCACTAGTAGCTTACTATTTTTTTATGGATAGCAACTTCATCTCATCATAAGTTTGATGTTTGATCAAGTTCTTATTGAGTTTGCATCTCTTTCATTAAGTAGATGTTGAGTTTGCATCTCTTTCATTAAGTAGATTGTGTTATCTTCCATAATCAATTATCAAGAGATTAGGTTGGATCTTAATGATTCATAAAATCTTCACAAAAATGCTATCGACCCACTTGTCTTACGAGGCTACTCTGACTCAGATTGGGGAGGAACAGTCTCTACCAAAAAATCTACTTCCAGGTTCTGCTTCTATCTGGCAGGAGGACCGATTTTGTGGAATTCAAGGAAGCATAAATCAGTCGCACTTTCTTCGACCGAGGCAGAGTACATTGCAACATGTCAAGCTTCAAAAGAAGCTATATAGATCAGGTTATTACTTCACGACTTACATCAAACTACTACCATTCTGTGTGACAATTTAAGTTGTATTTCGCTATCGTTGAATCCCAGATTTCATGGCAAGTCTAGGCACATAAAAATCCAGTATCATCTCATTAGCGAAAAAGTTTTCTCAGGGCAAGTGATTCTTCAATATTGCTCCATAATAGCAATGGTTGCAGGCATATTCACCAAAGCGCTTCCCAGGATCAAGCATCAGAAGATTTTCAACATGCTAAACCTGACGAAGATACCAAGGCACCAACTGTGTCCTTAAGGAGGACTATTGGAAATTAATTACCTCAGCTTTTCACTATAGCTTTTATTTTTACAGCTTAGATTGAGAGAAACTGTGTTTGTTACTAGGAGAGAATTATGGACATACACTATTTCTAGGGCTATTGGCCCAAGACCTACTGAGTAGAATCGATGGCTACTTCATTCATATAATGATTATTTTGACTAGTAATTAATTTCATTGCATCGAGCTTATTGGGCCTCTAAAGAAGGGGAGTACTTTTTGAAGAAACTATAGCCTTTCTTCTGCACTTCTTTATCATCTTAGAGATAGTATAGTATAGATAAGAAATAAGGACATTCACCCGCTAGCTTATAATGTGCTTTTTTTTTTATTCTTTGTATTAGACTCATCGCTTCTCCGAGAGGATAAACTACTTTCTATATTTGATTTTCTTATTTGTAGTTGAAGGATGTTAAGTCCTTCATCTTTTAGGCCTTTGATGTGATTCTAAATATGTGACTGAATTTATAACCCAAAACAAGACAGAGTTTTGGGTGCAACACATCGATTCTTCCTAGTCTAGTGGTGTGACAAGATTCTATATAAACAATAGCATAGTAGTTCTCATTTGTGCTTCACCAATGTTATAGAGTTGCTTTAGTCTATTCATATTGGAGCAATTTCTATTGGACTATGAGGTGAATATCCTACTTCGGCATTGCTTTGAGACTCTGTTGGAGTATTTGCAGATCCCAAGGCGACCCTAACCCTACTTAATAAGTGAGAGGGATTTGGCACCCTGCATGTGTAAGTCCAACCCGATGATCACATTGAAATTTGATTAATTAGAAAGTTAATAAAAGGACTTTAGGCCTTTTTGTGGGACTTTTAATGTTGGAGGGCCTAAAAGTCAAGTTAGTGAATAAAGTTGGGTTTCCCTCCAATTTGGATGGTTCCCACTCTTTTTTAAATTTGAATAGTTAGGGAGGCAGAAATGGACCAATAGGATTCAGAGGCCAGGGTCCTCATCTGTACTATAAAAAGGGACCAACTCGAGTTTGCTACACATGTACATATCTTCATTTCAATAAAGCAGATTGGTTCTCATGTGAAATGGATTTATGAATGTCCTTGCTCTCTATCACTTTTCCTCCATCTCTCATGCTTTTATTGTGTTTTGCTAATTGTTGGATTTGATTGTTATTGGGATTGCATGTTTTTATACTTTTTATGAGAGAGAAAAGGAGAGAGAGAAAGAGTAAGCTATCTTCGTTGTGGATCTAGTGTTAATGGATGTAGTGTTAATGCCTAGTGTTAGTGGATGGTAGAGTTAGATGTGAATCTTCTATTCATGCTGAAATCTGAACTATGCTATCGCTCTCATGGGAATGAATCTACGCATGCCAACTAATTTCATCTCCTCGATGCTAGATTTATTAGATCTTGGGTGAGGATAGGCAAGGAAAGAAACCCACTACAATTTCTTTCCTTGCCTATCCGCAACCCAAGATCTAATCAATCTAGCATCGAGGAGATGAAGTTAGTTGTCACGCATAGATTCGTTCCCATGAGAGCGATAGCATAGTTTAGATTTCAGCATGAATGGAAGATTCACATCTAACTCTACCATCCACTAACCCTAAGCATCAACACTACATCCATTAACACTAGATCCACAAGATGGCTTACTCTTTCTCTGTCTCCCTTTTTCTCTCATAAAAAGTATAAAAACATGCAATCCCAATAACAATCAGATCCACCAATTAGCAAAACACAATAAAAGCATGAGAGATAGAGGAAAAGTGATGGAGAGCAAGGACATTCATAAATCCATTTCACAAGAGAACCAATCTGCTTTATTAAAATGAAGATATGTACATCTGTAGCAAACTCGAGTTGGTCCCTTTTTATAGTAGAGAGGAGGACCCTGGCCTCTGAATCCTATTGGTCCATTTCTGCCTCCCTAACTATTCAAATTTAAAAAAGAGTGAGAACCATCCAAATTGGAGGGAAACCCAACTTTATTCACTAACTTGACATTTAGGCCCTGCGACATTAAAAGTCCCACAAAAAGGCCTAAAGTCCTTTTATTAACTTTCTAATTAATCAAATCTCTATGTGATCATCGGGTTGGACTTACACACTAGTGCCAAATCCCTCTCACTTATTAAGTAGGGTTAGGGTTGCCTTGGGATCTGCAAACCCTCCAATAGTATCTCCCACCAAAATCGTTGGCGGTCCTGCGAGATGCAGTTACTGTGGGCTTTTATTTGCTTCATGTCGAATCTTTATTAAATGATACTGCACCTTCTCTATGAAATCGAATCGGGCAGTGTTGAAATCTAACTTGTGGCAAAAAACAACGGTGGGCTCCGGTGATCCACTTTGAAGTTGTCCAGGCTATGAATCGAGATTCCCAGGAGCCTCCCATCATTGCGACACGGAAGTACAATCTAGCCACCGGCAGTTGATCCTTATTTAATGCTCTCTGATGCCATTGGCTTATTCGGATCGAATGCCAAAGGAGGAAGGCAATCATCCCACGACGTTGCCACGAATGCCAATAGAGTCAAATCTTTTGCAAAGAGCATCGATTGCCTCACTGTCGGATCGGGAGAGTGTATATACTCCCGCTAGTATGCTTGTAGTGCCCGATGAAAATCCACTGAAATTTTCCAACTGTAAAGTTGGTGGGTGATTGGCCAGTGCGGCGTATGGATAGTTATTTTGTCCATGGCCAATCCCAAATCCTTCCACTTATTCCTTTGCCTTTATCCAGTAAGGGTGGCACATTCTTTGAATCAATCTTTTGAGGAAGATTTTCCCATTTCAGGACCGTATTATAATGTTGCTTGGCTTGTTTCTTCGTCATTGACCCTGTGATCTTGTCTTCCTTCCTGTTGTGTGTACCATATGCAAATGGTATATTCTAAGGAGGCGTTTAATCATATGAGACAAAACACGGTTGGTCATCATGGAAAGGATCATGCTTGCACATGTTCCATCTACTGCGAAATCCAGGAATCGACAAAGAATGCGGAGCAACACTTTTGTTGACCTAGTTTCAACACGTCTGAAAAACTTCATCAAGCATAACTTTGTGTTTCGGTGGCAGTCACAACAATTTAAAGACTGCTTGCTGAAATTTCTTTCAGATGTTGTTGTTTCAGTCATTGACTTTGTGGAGAATTATTCGTTCAAGATGCAGAACGAGATACAGTCCATGCACTGGTGGTCTAATCAGGTCACGATACTTGTGCACATAACGTACGTCAGAAACTCTACAAGTGCAGCTGAAAAGACTCTTAATTTTTACATATCAGACGATAAGTTGCATGACACCCTATTCATACAACACTGTCTACTGCTGCATGACAATTGGTTGAAAGGAACGGGTATAATCTGAGGTGTCATTGGGTGTGGTCAGATGGTGCGATGTCCCAATTCAAAGCTCGAAGGCCTTTCTTCTTCGTGGCCATGTATATTTGTTGGGGGTTCTCACTATCATTATTTTTCCTCTGTAGGTTTTAGGTTTGTTACTTCATACAGTACCAAAATTGGTACTGAACTATAAGAATAGTCCATCTTGTAGTACCACAATACACTATTTTGGAGTACCAATTTTGGTACTATTTCCCTAATAGATATAGTACCGAAATAGGACTATACGGGACACCCAAATATAGTACCAAATTGGTAGTAGAAAGGACACCATGTTCGGAACTACGGGTACTATTTGCAAGCATTGTTTATTGTAGCCTACATAAAAATAAAAAATCTAATAATTTGCTCGCTTTTTGCCCAGATATTATCACTTGATAGGTCTGCAAATGATGCATAATTTTTCTGTCTTAGGCCATGGAAAAGACGAGCACGACGAAGCGGGCACGGTCATCAAGAAAACTCACTCACGAGGAGTTCAAACCAGACGACTGGCCCTTGAAATGTGCAGCAGATGTGGTCGCATATATGAAAGAAACATTTAGGCCAAAAGGAGAAGGTCATAGCTACAATACAAGAAGGGTTTTCTGGCTGGTCAGCAAGGATGAGGTGCAACGTGATGTGAAATGGGATTGTCAGCGTATCACAGGCTCACGCTCGTTCCACTGTGTTGATAGATATTCTCAGGATAGTCCATGCTCACAACGATGTTGCACAATTTCTTGTTTCTGCAATTCATGTATTATAGGGCAATGGAGAAGATGTAGGAACAAACAGCACGTGGAAGACTGGAAATATTGATTATCCAGCCATTGCCATAGTCAGAGGCAGCTAGCAACGACGAAGACGGTGACGCTGGAGATAATGACGATGCTTATGGATCCATGCCAATGCATAGTGACACCAACCTGCCCATGTATGAGGGGAACCTTGATAGTTTGTGTGACTTGCTATCCACTGGGACAATTTTGCGATCAAAGCAGCAGAGAGGGGAGAGGATTTCTACCTTCTTAAATGCACCAAGACGATGTACCAGGCAGCGACAGCATAGAAGGATGCATGGCACAACAGAATTGTTAGAGGAGGGAGAGTAGTTGAAGGCCTATACTATGGCCAAGTCGAAGGCATGATAAATACATACAACCTTCTAGACCAAACACAACCGGGTAATGATCTATTCACACCTAGTGAGAGCAATCCGGTTTTCCATGGAGCCTATCCTTGGATATCATAACATGTTTCGATTATCCACCGATGTGTATGAGAACATATACAACAACATGCCGTACGAAGATGACAGTGATCAAGAGGACTTGCTTAACGCCTGAAATCAGGATGCAAATAACCTTTGTGCCTTATATTGATTCATTTAGTACTTTCATGATACTCGTTTTGAAACTGATGAGTACCAATTTGATACTTTGGATCACTTATCTATCAATATTTTGAATTTGTTATTTGTAAATTCAGGCTACGTTTTTTAATACTATCGGAGTCTCAATCATAGTGCTTTTGGTATTGACTGAAATTGTCTTTTCCATTTGAAAAATAGGCACTGCTTGTTTAAAACTCCAAAGTACATGTTCGTAAATTACAGGTTTTCTGTCCGGTAGTTGAGTACCAAATTTGGTACTATCGAAGTACCAATTTTGGTACATTTGTAATCGTCTGAAATTGCACTTAAGTCTCAAAAACATATACTTCTTGTGGATCTTTAACATTATATCCATATTTAACACCTTTAACACCCCTTCACTCTTAAACAAAAACTAAAACCATCCAAGGAGCACAAACTATAACTTTAATAAACTCCACCCATACCATCATTCGTAGATCATACTGGAATATGCATGTGAACACATATTAGTAATGTTGCAAGGAGCACAAACCCTGACTAAAAAACTTAAACTACCCTATTTGTGACTCAAAAATCATGTTGGAATCTGGTTGTGAACATTTACAAGCACAAACATAGGATTTACAGGTTGAAGAATGCCTCGGCCTTTCAACCTTCATCCCAATAAATCAAGAAGCTGCAAATGAAACTCAAAGCAGCTCAAGAATGAAATAGCCATTCAAATCTATGTAGTATATCATATATTGATTTTTTGAATTTGTAACATGTATAGAAAATTAGTTGCAGCCCAAGCTGGGTTGTTCAAATCTAATCTGTAGGGGGGTCAAAGTGGTACATGTACCCTTCGACCTCAACAAAGTAGTTCACAACAAGAGGGAAAATATTGTCCTCACAGTCGAACAAAGGGTTTCTTCTAGTAAAGGTGATAGGGATTCACGCATGGACCTAGCCCATGAGCCACATATACAAGACTTCATTCATATGCCAGGGGGGCCATTTCAGCATTGCACTCTATGGAAGGGTCAAAAGATTTTATGGCCAAGCAGTTCTCGTAGTTGTTTCTTAATGACTTTTAGCGTTTATCATCTATGGTGTTTAGTGCGTCGAACTCTGGCCATAATTTCCATACCTCCCGCAGGTTCTTCAGAAATACTGGCACCCCCAGTTCCTCGCGGACGTAAGGTATTTCCTTGAAGTCTTTACGCCAGACTTCACACTTATTTTGGACAAAAATATCTGTAGAAACAAAAGATAAATATCAGACATTACCAAAAACTACCCTCACTGTTTTGAAGGAGCATATAAACAATACCAAATATTGGTACATAGTATCAAATATTCGTACATAGTACCAGATATTGGTACATAGTACCAAAACAGAGGCAATAGATACCAAACATTAAGAATTGAAACAGTTTCAGCTTGGTGCTAAAATAGTACCAAAATGTACCAAACTGATACTAAAGGATGAAAGCTTATTCCCCTGGGTGGATGGCATAGAGGAGACGCCTACGACATCAGGCAAAGAGCTATGCGAGTGGAGGGAGAAAAATGACAAGGCAATAGCCTTGCTATCATCATCCATCGAAGATAGTCTCACACTTGACCTGGCTACACTCTCCAAAGCAAAGGAGATGTGGGATACACTACTCACAAGATTTCAAACAAAATCACAAAGTCAAATAAAGATGCTGGAAGATCAGCTGACAAATCTACAGTGGGATAGGAAAGACCTCACTTCTTTTGTAAGGAAGATGAAGGATCTATTTCTATTACTACACAATTTTGGAGCTAAAAATGTAGTGTCAGCTGAGAAGCAGCTCACTTACCTATTGAGAGCCTTATTCAGATCTTTCCAGACAACCAGAACCCTACTCGCAAAAGATCCTACAATGACCCTCGAAAAGGCAATTGTCAAAATTTGAGAGGAAGTCGAGGCGAGAGAGCACCTTGATCACAAGGATGGTTCTGACCAAGCCCTCTAAGGCAACAAAGAAAAGACCAAGAAACAAACTAAGCCTAAGAGAGAGTCGAATCAAAGGCAGGATCGTGATCAGCAAGAAGAGGGGACAAGCAAAGTCAAGTGGAAGAACAAAGGGAGGTCAAAACAGCAAGGTGGAGAAAAAAAGACTTGCGTGAGATGCAGACGAGATGGGCAGACAGTCCATACATGCTGGCTCAATCCAAAAATTGAGTGTATCCACTACCACAAAAAGGGTCGTGCAACCATGGATTGCTGCCTGAACCCAAGGAACAAATCAGCACAGAATAGACAAGAGAATAGTAACAGTTCGTCCTATGTCAAGCAGCCTGAGAGCTCAAAATGTTTGGAGAGAGAGAGGAAGACTTTATGACGAACACAAACGAGAAACGAACTCGAACAAGAAGCGAACGAGAAGCGAACTCGAACAGAAAATGTTCGTGCGTAGCGGAATGAACTATACGACTCTCTCCGTAAGCATGACTATGCCTATCAGAATGGCAGAACTTTAGTGATAGAAATCACGGTCATTCTAGATTACATAGCCAAACATTTATAGATGAAGCGCCAGAAGAATAATTTGTCATGAATAACAAGACAAATTATATGGCGCGAATGATTCGCGAAGAGCTAAACTGTGCTTGAATGATAATTAGTCGCGAATGATTCATGAAAGACAAGACTAAATGTTAATCGTCTTTTACCAGTAAGAACAACTAGAAAGATCAAACAGAATGAATGATAAGCATAGCAATATTAACATAGATCTGAACGCAGCACAATGAACTGTATCAGATTAAGTATATCATGTATACATGTCAATAATGCGATAGAGCACAATACAGTAGCAGATGAAACCGCGTGCCCTATAAAGCTTATTTCAATCTGTAAAAAGGAATTATACCTTAATTCTAACAAAAATGAAGAATCAATACTCAGGGCATCTACTTTGTTTATGTCGTCTTCTTCTGCTCTCTTCATCATCTTTTACACGAATGGTGTCCAGTATATATATATTACATAATATTACAGGTGTGCATATGTGAAAGTACAGAGTGGATGTGTTGTCTGTAGGAGATCGTGAGTGGCTGCAATCATTGTCCAATCTGTTAGTGCAACTGCACGGGGTGAGCATGAAAAGGGTGCGACGTAAGCCAGTGCTGAAGTGAACATTGGTGATGATGCGAAGAGTGTGTCACTCTTACAAATGGCCTTAGGATAAGATTTACAGGGTGCCTTATCTTTTAGGGCACTTTTGGCATTCTGTAAGATAGTGTCTCCTTTTTGCCTATCACCTTAAACTATGTAGAAATACAATGTTGCGATTCTTTCGTCTTTTCTTCGTCTGTGCGAATTTGCACGTAAATATGCAGACTGCATGACAACGTTAGTAAATATGCAACATGAATGGAAATAGATTAAAATGGGATTTAGGAGAGCTAGAGGGAATAAATCCAACACCCCCCCTTTTCAATATCATTAATTGTCAAGACCAATGATTATGGGTAATTTGATGCACCGGATAGGCATAGTTACAAAGGATCAAAAGTAGTTGTCGACTTAGAGTCAATCAAGATAAAAAAGATTAAGAGATTGTACAGTATCACCACCCAGGCTTGGTAACTGCTTCACCATTCCCATTTTGACTACCATTGTTTGTGTGTCTCAACTTTTCTATAAATAATGTTATATACCATCCAAAATATAGATAGAGCTTATTGTAATTTGATGGGCTTAATAATATTTCTTTATTCATTAGATAAGATTCTACATGCTCCAATTGTTTGAACAATGCTTTTGAAAATGGTAGTACAAAATAGGCTAACTAGGTTGAGCCTAGGAAAATGGCAAAAAAAAAAGTAAACTAACTAATCATAAACATATCAAGTCCAAAAAAATCGTATTCCTTTTCTTTAAGGACCTTTTCACAACATCCTCGCTCCCCATTGCTTTTGCTAGGGACTCTACATAAGATGGCAAATGACTGGAATGCAAGCATGGATAAACGAAACACATTTAATCGAACTAAAAAATATCCAACTTGTACATATCATTTCTAGAAGTCATTAAAATCCCACTCATCAAGATCCTTAGCTTTTCAAAAGTCATCATTTATGCAAAAAATAACAACTTTTTAGTTTTATGGCTTAATGTGTAGATAAGTGGGCAGATAAAGTAGTTCGATGGATATAATAGTATAACACCATGATCATCCTAATCAATGTCAACTAGCAATGGATATAAGTCAACTAGCATTGAACTAGCAATGATGCATCTCAAATTGTGTGTAGATGCTGATTTTTCTACATTGGTGAAATTGGTAGTGTATTTCTCTTTCTAACCAAAGATCATTCAAGTAGATTGGATCTTAAGGATCTGAAATCTTTCACAGTTGACCAGTTGTATAGAGAATTTCTAGTCCCCTCCCCTGATTTGGAATTTGACCGAATATGGATGGGACAACACATGGAAGGCGTGTCGAGCCACTGCAAATTGAAGATCCGAGATGCGGTAAGAGCTGGCAAATCTAGGCCATACAACTTGCACAAGGATGATTGGAAGTTTGCAAAGAAGAAATTTTGAGAAAATCTAGATCGTAAGCAACAAAGAGAGGCAGCTATCTTGAGATTTTCATGATGTGTGATGATATATTATGACTATTGCACAAAACATGTGAAAGATCAACAAGCTCAATATCTTAAGGAACTGCATTATCATTATTTTCAGCTATTTAAAACTCCCTATGACATCTATCATTCTCAATAGACCACATACATCAACGAGCTAGAGAAATAGTTCATAAAACCCTTGAAATACTCACGTCTCTTTGGCTTTATACCGATCAGTCAACACATTCGGTGATTAGCAATTTGCATGGTTGTAGCTTGATGCCATGCCAGCAATCAAGCTGTTGTCATGCAATATCATTTTCCTTGTGTAGCTTCTTGCCACCTTACAACGTGAAACACTCAATAAGCATAAGTATTGAATGATTAATGGTCCACAAGGGTCCCACTCAATCAATAAAGATAACATCTATGTAAGGACGATAGGCCAAGGAAATTTGGACTCAAGGAGTTTCTTCTAGCCAATTGAGCTTTCCATTTGAGGACTCTAGCCTGAAGGAATCTCCCCAAAGGACTCTTGTCTTTGGAGGTCTAGCCACCACGGTGTTCTCTTGTGAACAACAAACAATGTGCTCGATAAGCTTTTATTGTGAAGCCTTTATCTTTGGATAGCTATCCATTTGTTAAGAATTCAAAAAATCTATTAGAAAAGACCTTTCCTTGCATACAAGAACTGGTTATAAAAAAGAGACTCCTCTAAATATGACCCAATCAAAAGTAAGTAATCATTGACAATGGTTCTATGCAACTTCAATCACTTGAAGGTGAATTATTACCGACACGTATTAACGGGTCCAGACTGAAGAAATACTACCTTTGACCAGAATTTTTATTTTATTTTTTTTATTCTTATTATTTTCTAGTATTTTTTTGAGATTAATCGCGAATTTTCTTTTATCTTGTCTAAATTTTTTCACGACTTTTCTTTTATTTTTACTATTTTTTTTCTAGAAATTTTTTTAGAAATTTTCCTGAAATTTTCGAGAATTTTTCTTGACTTCTCTCAATCTTTCAATATCATTTTAAAAGTATTTTCGAGAACTTTTCGAGATTTTTTCGCAACACTAAACTTGTTAATCAAATTTTCGTACATCGTTTTCGAGAATTTTTCTAGAATCTTTTCTAGCATTATCTCCATTTTTTCAAGAAATTTTCTAGTATGTTGCTAAAATTTTCGAGAAATTTTCGTGAGTTTCTGTATCATTTTTTAAGATCCTTCGAGAAAGTTTCTAGAATCTTTCTAGCATACTTTTGAGAATTTTTTGAGAATCTCTCGACCTACTTTTTGTATCCCTCCATTAAAGATGATGGCCACGTGATCATCATTATTCACACGTGTGTACGCTCACAGATATTGTTTCTCCTTAATTTATTTTTTTTTTTCACAAACGGTCTTCCGTCATTAAAGATCGATTTGGCAAATTATAGTTTCAAACACTGAGCCATGCACGTCCTCCATAAATGGAAGTGACAGATGTCAAGTCACCATGCCACATCATCATCCCTTCCACACCGCTACTGCTTATCAGAGTTATTTTCCAATTTTCTTCTTTACACTTTCTACCTGCGAGTTTATGCTTTCATGCGCTCATTCTCTTTGCGATCAAAGCACTCTTTTGCGAACTATTGCGATCTACGGAGCTACCATGAAACAGTCAAACAATGGCTTCTTGTGTGGGATGGAAACCACAGAGTCCAGGCCTGGGTGGAGAAAATAAGAGAGGGTTAGTAAAATTGATTTTTGTTAGGCTTTACATTTGTAGCTCTAGAGAAATTTAAAGATCCTAACCCAAAAAAGACTCATGATTACCTTGTTGTGCTCTCACTTTATATGTGTGATGTGAAACCTTCCAAGTTCTTATATGTTGTGACCACATGGTTCACCGTCCCACACAAGATAATTTCTCACCATCCTAGGCTCACTTTCTTGTTTTAACATCTCCATAATACACAAGATTCACAAAGTACAAACTAGATGCACTGATAGCAATTTCAAATAAGTGATTGTTAGCACACAACCCAAAAAAACTCAAAACAAAAAATTTTCATATTACCATAAAGTAACAATGATCTTGCCACTAAATGTTTTGAAAATCAAGAACTAGCTTATTTGAGGAGGCTATTTGTGGCCAAATAATCAAGAGCCAAAGATCAACACAATAGAATTAAGGTTGATGGACAAAGAATTAAGGTTGCCAGAACCAATGTTACTCTCTCATGGATCCTTGTTTTGCCAAACTAAGTAGGAAAACCATAGATAAATATGAAATTTTCTCAAGCTTTCTTTCTCCATATATTGAAATAATGCTATCTTTAGTTCTAAAACTATAGCTGTTGTTGATATAATTGTAAACACCAATGTTGAACTCGAATGATTTCACTGTTGGCATAACACAGAACTCAAAATCTTTGATTATGCTCCAGTGGGGTGGATGCTCATATAGGCCACCACTTTTTCAAGACAGTTTGAGACACAGTGTTCTTGAGAATGAGCTACTGGTCAATACAACCTAGCACATTGGGATTCTTTTTTATGTCTTCTTTCTGATACGACTAACAATGTCACAAATATCTAGAAAATATTGTGTTTTTGACATTTGTTTCTTTAATACATAACAATACAACATACTAGAAGCAATTGACTGTCAATCAGATTTTAACCCAAAAAATTCTCATCCTACAAATTTAATGCTTCTCAAAATGAAGTTCTTCTGGCTAAAACTCAATGTCCAAATCGAGCCGCAGCCAGGCAAAATTTTTCGCTTGGCTGCAGCCTGAAGCCAGGCTAGGCAACAAAAAAATTTTGCCTGCCACATTGCTCGCCGGCGAGCAATGAGCCAGGCAAAAAAAATCTGCTTTGGCTGTAGCTCAACAAGCATCGAGCTGTGTTTTGTCTGCCACATTGCTCGCCGGGGAGCAATGAGCCAGGCAAAAAATTTGTCTGGCTACAGCTCTCACAGCTATGGCGGAGCGAGAGGTCGATACTTTAGAAAAGACAAAAGACTATAGCTCTGGTCGACAGAAAACAGGTCTGATAGAGCACGACTTGGCTCTGGTGTAGAGGAATTTAGCAATCTCGGACATAAATTCTATCGCTAGTGAGCGAGATTGAGCTATTGCAGCACGTAACTTGATCAGAGCTAAGTAGGAAGCATGTCCACAATGCCATTGGTAATCGCTGATCTATGTATAACATTGCAGCAGGAAGCTCAAAGTACGCTTTGATGGTTTGGGTGGATTCTTGAAAATATAAACCCACACAACAAGGCAAATTTTTTTTGCTTGGCGCATTGCTCGTCGGCAGACAAATTTTTTTTGCCTGGCTGCAGTTGATCCAACTAGTATTCACAAGGAGCTCATTAGCTTGCTGCATCAGGTAGGTGACTAAGACTATCTCTGTCAACTAGCCTGGTTGCAGCTGCAGCAATGTGGCAGGCAATTGTTTTTTTTTGTCTTTTTTGTCTAAATTGTTTTTTGACAGAAATTTAAAATCAAGGGCCTATTGTTTGGAAATCAGTTAATTGCCTTGATGAAAATCATATAGAGTATAGTCTATCAGAATATTTAAGAGTATCTGAATGTTTAGAATATTTAAGAGTATCAAAATGTAAGTCCCTCTATGTTTAAAGCTATTCTTTTCTATGTAGGAATTCCTTCAATGACATGAAAGTAAATATTAGGAAGGTGAATGTTAAGTAAATTTTAGTTATTGCATGAACTAAAGTGTTTCGTCCTTACTAATTCTGCCAACTTCAAAACGTGAAGCTGCAATCCTGGAACAACAGCTAATTTGACACCAGCCGATAATAGCAAAGCTTGCGAGCGAGGGTGAAGTGATAAGGTTAAGGGCTGAGGGCTAAGGGCTAAGGCCTAGGGGCAACGGCCAAGGGCTATGGGCTATGGGCTAAGGGCCACCGGCTAAAGGCCAAGATCTCAGGACTAATGTTTCATAATTTTGTTACAGTTTTATAATTTTGCTAATTATGCTTTTATTACAGTTTCATAATTTTGCTAATTATGCTTTCAATAGCATTGCAAATCCTAACATAAAGGGTACTTATGATTTTTTTTTCAGGGTCATTACATGGACTGCTCAAGAGAAGATGTTCCAGTTGTTTTATTTTTTCGGAAAGAGACGGTTGCATTTGGAAATGTCTTAACTGCTGAATCAAACGGATTATGTTTTTTCAGAGACACTACAACATTCTGGAGGATTTCTGACCTTATTATCGAGGCTTTTATGAAGAATTTTTTTTTTCGATAAAAGTCCGTAAACCTCGGTATACACCATGAAGTATGACTCGGAACGAGATTCTCGATATTGCCTCGATGATCGAGGCTTCGTCACCTCATTTTTGCATTGTTTATAGACGAGTATATCGAGGGATATATCCCTCACAAAAAGCTATTGATGACATGTCATTTCCGAATAATATACCGAGAACCATCCCTTGGTATATCCTATCAAACTGGCACTCTATTTTGAGGATTAATCCGAAAGTTTAAAAATCAAAAAAAAAAAATTAGGGCAGAATGGAGCTAGTCATTCTGCCCTATAAATGGACTCCATCCGTCGATCCCAAGAGCCTTTTGCACCACTTCTTATGAAGTTAGTAAGCATAATCATTTGTTCATTATTGTTAATAAAAAAATCTGCAAACTTTATTTGAGTTACATTTTAAACACTTAAAAATTGATGAAGGAAATTTAAATTCAATGAGTATATATTCATACATAAATGTTCCAAGTACAAAGATATGTTACAAATTGGATTATTGAAATATACCTAATTATAATTAGATCAGGCTGAGTCGTCCTCGTCCTGGCCATTGACGTTGCAATCGGACTCATGTGACTACGATGCATGGGATTGAGACTGTGATACCTGCATCCAATGAAGATAATTCAGTTATCTGAGAAATATGATGAGTGTGAAAGTCAGACTACATGAATGTAGTGAAGTTAAAGTATATCATGAAGTTATATATATCCCAGATCTAGAATATCCATCTGAATCAAGGCACAGAGAAGACTTGAAGTTTGTGAAGAAAAGATTCTCGAGAATTCAGAGCGTGTCAAACAACAACGGGAGGCCGCTAAGAAACTACAGGAGACTTTAGGTACCTTCACACCTTGGGAGTGGTGGCCAAGGTTCTCCCATGGACATCGTTATAACCTTGTCAAATGGCTCCATTCTATCCTAAAACTGTACTACATGCAATTGAAGATCCATGTATATATATATATTGATACATAAATGTTCAAATTACAAATATATATCCAAATGAAACGCCTGATTATTAGATCCAGCTGAATCGTCTCTGTCCTGGCCATGGTCATCAGACTCATGTGACTGCGATGCATGAGACAATTTTGTAGGTGATGTTGTTAGAGTGTCCGACCAAATGAATATGGTGAAGTCAAAATATTTGTTGAAACCATAATACATACCTTAAAATATCCATAATTCTCAATCCTTGTCTCTCCAATAATTCGAGTAATGATTGCAAGTTGTTGGAATATGCATACTTGTACTCCTCTTTTGTGGGAGACCGCTTTATGGCAAATTTCTACCTGAACCGACAAATCGATGATTGTAATTTGATTTAAGCAAATCCACAAATAAAATATGAATTGCAAAAATATCAAATTCAACTTATGGGTGGGGAGACTTACGAAATGGGCATGGAAAGAACCTTGGCCACCACTACCTAGGTGCAAGGGCCCTGCCGTCTCCATTCGCTTCTTAGTTGCCTCTCTTTGTTGCTTACGATCTAGATTTTCTCAAAATTTCTTCTTTGCAAACTTCCAATCATCCTTGTGCAAGTTGTATGGCCTAGATTTGCCAGCTCTTACCGCATCTCGGATCTTCAATTTGCAGTGGCTCGGCACGCCTTCCATGTGTTGTCCCATCCATATTCGGTCAAATTCCAAATCAGGGGAGGGGACTAGAAATTCTCTATACAACTGGTCAACGACATAATTTTTTTCCTCGTCACTTTGTTTGTGCCAGCCCTTGAGAATGTCCCTATTGAAGACCACATGCGTGAGTTGCCTCATGCAAGTGATGACGCGACCATCGCAGTCATCCTCCACAATGTGCTTCTCCGCATCTATGTCATAAGATGGCAAGACGCTAGCTGATGGAGAGGTGGCAAAGGGAGTGTCGAGAGGAGTGGGGGAGTTGACTACAATGGGAGAGATTTGGGGAGGAGTTTGAAGGCGATCACGAGAAGAGTGGGGAGGGGTATTAAGAGGAGAAGGTTGGGGAGGAGTTTGAGCGGGAGTGTAACCAACAAGGGTCTGAATGGGAGAAAAAATGGGTGGAGTGGTCTGGCAAGAGGGATCACAGACCCCATAGGGGGCGTGGGTACCGAAGAAAGAAAAATGTGAGGAGAGAGTGTATGGGTGTCAGGATAATCAGGTGTGACAGATGCAGGAGTCAAAGTATCATGCACCATCCGCGGTGCTTCCTGAGTTAGGGTTTCTCGAAATAAGGACTCCCTATGACGAGGCCTGCTAGATGGATGTGCTGGACTCGAGACCGCATGAAGCACGACATCATCAGTGTCACTGCGACAACAAGAGCCGCCACTGAGGCGACTCCTCCTACAATCTCTCTTTTCCTGGCCAGAATGTCAGGAAGAGGCACTGGCATTAAAGTGCACGGGGGAGGGACTCCCTTCGGATACTGTAGAAAAATTGATCAAATAGATCTTAATTCTACCAACAAAATGTGCATATTGATTTCTGCAAAGATCAAGGGATCAAGAAGCAGACTACAATACCTTATTCACCACAGCAAAACAGAGTTGCAGAACGAAAGAACAGATCTATTGTTGAGATGGCTAGAGCGATGCTCAAAAGCAAGGGTCTGCCAAACACCTTTTGGGCAGAAGCTTGTAGCACAGCTATGCACATCTTGAATCGGTGTTCTACAAAATCCGTAGAAGGTAAGACACCTCATGAAGCTTTTACTGGAAAGAAACCTAATATTTCTCATTTGAGAGTATTTGGTTGTGATACTTATGCTCATATCCTGATGAGAAACAAAGGAAATTGGATGCAAAAGCTATCAAGTGTATTTTCCTTGGATATGATGAGAAGGCCAAGGCATGCATGATGTATGACACAAATGCACAAAAGATTGTGATTTCTAGGGATGCTACATTTGACGAGATGGGCCGAGGTGAACAATTTGAAGTAATCACTGAACCTTTTGATGAGGGAGCGAAAGTACAAGTCAAGAAAGAAGTGGATTTGGATACATAAAATCCAATGAACAAAGGCAAGCATGATGCTAAAATCTCCAAGAGAGTACCTAAATGGTACTTATCAGTCGTAGATGATGCAAAGATACTCCAGAATCTAGCGAGCAGGGAGAGCTTAGAAGATCAAGTAGAAATCAAAAACCTCCTGCAAGATTAGAGCTAGCTCTAATGGGTTATGTGCTCAAGGCTCAAGAACCAAAACCTTTTGATAAAGCAAAGGAGCACGAGGAGTGGCGTGAAGCTATGGAAATAGAAATGGAAGTTATATCAAAAAATAGGACGTGGAACTTGGTTGAGCTACCTGAAATTGAATAAACAAGTGAATCAGATACACGAATAGTAGCAGACAAATATTCATTCGAGATCATACAATCATTCAGAATAATATGCGCATAACAGCTACAATATTATCTATTGATCTTCTGATTTCAAGCATTGTGCGACAGATGCACACAATGCATTGGCGTGAGAGAAATACAATTCTCTCACAAATATTGTCTCTCTTACTAGTGGACTTCTGGATCTGTTGATCCTCTTACAAAATTGTCCCGCTCACAGGTGACATGTATTCTGTATATTTTTGTCTTACAGTATTATGCATCAAGCAGAAAGTATATAGTTTGCAAACTTTTCGCGTCGCGTCGTGTAACTTCCAGATCATAAACATTAAACATCTACAACTAATCACGGCAGATTAGCGACATTCTATAGTACTTCTGCTGATGTCATGATATCTGATCAAATACTTGTACCCCATGGTACTTGGCTGATCTTCTTGGTCCTTTGTGGAGCACGAATGATTTTGTGTCGTGAAACAATTTCGTGTCGTGTGTCAAGAAATTGTTTGCGAACATTTTTGTTTCTTGTGTCTTTTCTGTCAAAATCAGGGTGGAAAGCTAGCAAGGCTTTGGCAATAGAAACATTTTGTTTCTTCAACAACATTGGCAACACATTTGTTGTTGCCCACAAAAAAGAGGCCACCAAACATATGAATCAAGCGCGTAGCCTTAATTTTAAATTTGATGCATGCCTTGTTACATAGAAACATCATTGTTCTACAACAAAAATGAAGCTCAATTTTGAAAGAAAAAATAAATACTGCCAAAAAAAAAAAAAGATTGCAATCTACTAGGGAAAATAGCAATTGTTTCTACAACGAAAAATGAGTTCACTTTTGTAGGATTAGCTCATTTTCAGAACAACAATAGTGCAAAAGAATGAGAGAATTAGTTTTTGAAAACCGCAATCAGTACACATTTACATTTGAATCTCTGAAAAAGCTTATGCAAGAAAAAACTTGAACACATTTTTAAAACAATCTCTAATGAAGCTCAGGTCAAAAGAAGATTCAGTATGTCTTTCTTTTCTAATCTCAACAACAAAGCTCAAGCCCCAAGAAAACAGATCAAATCGTTCCTGACATGGGTTCATAGTCCAAAACCACAATATGGTTTTGGAACGATGGAGCAAGATTCCAATGCAATGTGTTAGCTAGCTCTCATCGTATACACAGCACCATGGCATTGCATGTTAGGGTTGCATGTCTAAACTAAGACTCCCAACACCATTATGGACTATTTCGTATTTGGCCATGCCCAGTGGCCATATTGTATGTGGACTCCTTTGTCATGATCCTTGCAATAAGTCGTACACTATAGTTCTCGATGTTTTGGAGTTCCGAAACTCATGCAACCTTGATATTATGTAATCCTCAAAGTCTGTTGCCCACTGCCAACAATCCGTCTCTACGATAAATCATCAGCAGAAACATACTTTAGATTTTAGCATTATACGATAAGTAATGAGCACATATAAGAATCTTAAACCTTGATCCATTTGCTCGAGTATCGAGGAAATGTCCCTCGAAATCAGCTAACTGTAAAGATCCGTTATTAAAAACTTCTATGACCTTGTAAGATCTCATCCATCTAGTATGCAATTTCCTTGAAAACAGCATGTGTCTATTATATCATATAGAAGCACATAGTCTCCACATTTATTTTTGATCTTCTGGATGGATTGATCAAAATTCTCCTTTCTTTTATTTTGCACCCTTTCAGTTTTGATCCAAGCTAAGCGACGATCCTCCTCCAACTGTGTTAAAGCGATCATTCGCTCCCGAAGGCTATTGTTCTCATCCATCTGTTCCTCATTAACAATGCAGAATGTTGGAACTTTGAACTCAATGGGTAGTATGGGCTGCATTCCATATACAAATTAATATGGAGTCTGCTTGGTTGTAATCTTTCCGGGAGTACGGTGGTATGCCCATAAGACTGATGGAAGGTTTTGGTCCCAATTGGAAGAATGAGTTTTTGTTATCTTGTTCAAAATCTTACACAAAATGTCGTTGGCTCACTCAGTAAGTCCGTTGGCTTTGGGACTGTATGGTGTAGTTTGCCTGTGGGTGATGAAAAAATATGATAACAATGCTTCGATGGTTTGGTTGAGGAAATGGGTTCCCCTATCCCTAACTAGTTCTAAGGGACAACCATAACGAATGATAATGTTTTGAAATAAAAACTTGCTATTGTTTTAGCATCATTTTTAATGGTAGCTTCGGCTTCTACCATTTTGGTAGCATAGTCCGTTGCAACAAGTATGTAACATCTTCGGGTTTTATGAGTGGTTGGTTTGATAGGTCCTACAAAATCGATTCCCCATTTTTCAAAAGGCGCTAAGGGAATGATGGGTGTGAGTGACCAGTGAGTTGCGAAGCTGGGTTTCCCCATCCTCTGACATGCACACATTTTTGGATAAAAGTTTTAACATCTCTATAAACGGTAGGCCACCAATACCTGGCATTCAAAATTTTCCTAGCGGTAAGAGCATAATGTCCCCCTAAATCTTCTTCATGTAACATGCATCCCGTCGACCTGGGTCATGCATGGGTTGCGTGAGTGAAGAACTATATCTACAGTGTATTCTCATTTTGAGAAATACAGTTGCTACGTGAGCTTGGTGTGGAGAGTATTTTTTGTCTGTGTTACTGTGTTGCATGATCTGTGTTACTGTTCGAAGCAAATTGTAAGTTGGTATCAGAGCCGTACAGGGAGTGTACACAGTACAGTGTCACCATTGAAGAGAGCTTCGGGAGAAAAATAGTCTTCTGAGAGTTCGAGGTCTACGGCGGCCTGGAGATGGAAAGTGAAGCACTGGTGCATGGTTTCTAGCATACAGAGGTTTGCTAGCCATGAAACCGTGTGAGGTCTATCAGTTGGAGAAACGAAATTCTAATAATTCTGTAAAGTAGCTGCTCATTGTTTGCAATCGGTGTGCATTCGAACAAACACCGTTAATCGAACTTAGATTTTCCCTTGTCGGCTGTGGGGAGTACAAATATACTGCTAGAAGACCAAATGAACATGGAATATTGCCATGTATGTTAAAAGTTCTTATAGCTTTCCAGATTTCACAGGTTGAATTCTTTAACGCACATCAATGCAAAAAAATGATTGTTATACTAGAATAGTTATATGTAACTATGCGATGTTTGTGCATGCAAATTATTGAATGTTGGTTGGGAATGATTTATTCATTAGTTATAAGTTTAATCTACTTTTGTCATTTGATATAAAAATTATACCAAGCAAGAGCTTACAATTAACTTATATGTAATGATATATTTTTTAAATTTATTTTGGTCATCTAGGTTTGTGATTAGATTTTGAGTTTTAAATCTAAAGGAGATCGCTAATTGTGTTAATTGTGTTAGTACATGCAATTATCACTTTTTTGAAACCATAATTTTTTGTTACAATCATCTATATGATTAGTTTTGATTGTCTACATATCTCATTTAATTTTTAATGTTTATAGTGTGACAAAGAGCAAAATGATTAAATGGGCTTGCCACATTCTCTAGCTGCCATTGTAGAATAAGCAAAATATTGTGACAAGCATCTAGAAAATATCTTCTTTGAAGAACAACCGCAATGATTGACACTTATAATAAAGCATTTCACAATCTTTGGGAGGACGATAAGAAATATCCATTCTTTTTACCCCCATTACACAACAATGATCAATAGAGTTGATGTGCATTACAATTTCAATGCACGCAAAGATACTAAAGCAACATGACAAAATGAAGACATGAGAAATTTGTCAATGAGTGAATGAACTTGGGAAACACAACTACACCCCTTTATCTAAAGGAACAATGATGTCCCAACTATTAACATGCTTGTTGATTCTCAATCTCGAAGTTGTGTATAAATGGAGTGCTCAAAGTGTGAAATTAGTGAGGTGATAAGTATATTCAACAATGAGTTTGTTTTTGAATTGTTTGTGTACAAGATTGAGATGTTGACATTATTTGATATCATCATTTGTTTTTTTCCTTGAGGCAATGCACTTTTCAAATAATGCAAAGATGCATAAACATTTTTTAAGATGTTTCACATGGACTAAAACTTCATTCATGCACATCCATGTGATTGCATCTTGTACAAAACCATAAATATTCATATGAATGAAAATCTAACCAAAACGAGAGCATCCTTGCTATAGAGATGATGACAATGAATCAAAATCATATCAAAGGTTTTGTGACCTATCCTATTTTACCTTGAATTCAACATATGCATCGTTGCCATTCATTGGCCACGAACCCATGGACTGGCATGCATAAACATAGATCCATTGACCTCGTCATGAAAGTAGCCTGTGAAAGTGCGATGCCAACGTTAATTAAAAGTATTCCCCGTAATTCATGAGATGCCCAAGAATTTCAAATTGGGATTGGCCATGTATGGTGATTGATTGTCATGACCATCAATCACCCACTTGGACAACATGACCAACGGTCCTTGCAAGTCATCATCACATAACCACATGGATGGCAATGAAAAAATATCATCTATTATTTGCACTCATCATTTCAAAGTTGAAAACAAGAATGCATATATAGAGAATTTTGTTGAGGAATTGTAGATTCTTTGGTGAGGGATACATGTTTATGAAGTTTCATGTTCAATCGCTTCTTGTGAACATGAATAAAAAGGAATAATGATAGTGGAGCATATATCGTTATCAACAAGTTGTATGGTTCAATAATCTATGTTTGGAATAAGATGATACAAGTGTTATTTTTTAGAGAAAAATCAACAATAAAACTACTGTATTAATGAATGGAAACGCTTTTGATTAAAATTTGTGTACTTATGTAGCATGTTTTTCCAATGACATCAATAAGATGCCTAGATGAAGAGATACAAAATCCAATTTTGAAATTGTTGACATTCGCAAGGTACTAGCATATGCTGGCATAGTTTGCAAGGTACTAGTATCTAGTGACAAAATTCTCCCATATCAACACAATATTATGATGTATTTCTACAATGATATTGCACACATCAAGTCAATCTACTAGTAATGTTGAATATGCATGTGGCATCAATCACATAGGCCAAACCTTTTTGCAATGAACTTAAGCCTGACCAATTCAAGGTGCATTGGCTATATGAAGCTATGAAATATGCTTGTGTAAACATAAAAGAAACATTGATCGCTAAGTGGGATATTGCATGTGGTTGCAGTTGGCATGTAGGGAAAATAGCAATTGTTTCTACAATGAAAGATGAGTTCATTTTTGTAGGATTAGCTCATTTTTAGAACAACAATAGTGCAAAAGAATGAGAGATTCAGTTTTTTGAAACCACAGTCAATATGCATTTACATTTGAATATCTGAAAAAGCTTAGGCAAGTAAAATCTTGAACACATTTTAAAAAAAAATCTCTAATGAAGCTCAGGTCAAGAGATAATTCAGTATGTCTTTCTTTTCTAATCTCAGCAACAAAGCTCAAGCCCCGAGAAAACAAATCAAATAGTTCCTGACATGGTTTCTTATTCCAGAACGACATGGTTTTGGAACGATGGCACAAGATTCAAATGTGAAATAGCTAGCTCTCATAGTGTACACAGCACCATGGCATTGCATGTTATGGTTGCATGTCTAAACTAATAAGACTCCCAACACCATTCTGGACTATTGCGTACGTGGCCCTGCCCACTGGCCATATTGTATGTGGAGTCCTTTGACACAATCCTTTCAATAAGTCGCACACCATAGTTCTTGATTTTTGAATCTCTGAAAAAGCTTAGGCAAGACAAAACCTGAACACATTTAAAAAAAAAAATCTCTAATGAAGCTCAGGTCAAAAGAAGATTCACACTGTCTTTTTTTTCTAATCTCAGCAACAAAGCTCAAGCCCCAAGAAAAGAAATCAAATCATTCCTGACATGGTTTCATAGTCCAGAACCACAATATGGTTTTGGAACGATGGAGCAAGATTCAAATGTCTTAGCTAGCTCCCATCATGTACACAACACCATGGTATTGCATGTTAGGGTTGCATGTCAAAACTAAGACTCCCAACACCATTATGGACTATTTCGTATTTGGCCATGCCCAGTGGCCATATTGTATGTGACTCCGTTGCCATGATCCATGCAATAATTCGTACACTATATTTCTCGATGTTTTGGAGTTCCTAAATTCATGCAATCTTAATATTATGTAATCCTTAAAGCCTGTTGCCCATCGCCAACAATCCGCCTCTGCGATAAATCATCAGCAGAAACATACTTTATATTTTAGCGTTACTTGAACAAAGCAATCATAAAAGAATAGATCTATAACACCTACCAAGATCAGTTACGTCAAAGTTCATGTCTGAAAAGACATCCACAATAAGTTGGTGAGGAATGCATCTCTAATCTGCACTCTCCACCAGATCAAAATTTCTGCATAGAATGTTAACTATTACCCTGGAGGTTTTGTGGGCGAAAAGTTGATGCACCTCTAATTGAATTCATCCCACGTAGAGAAGTTGTGTTGGACAAGTTCGTTGCAATGCGGCCTCTAGATGATGGTGTGGAGGGTTCCATACCTATTTGGGTGGCAAAAGTTGTCGAATTGAAGAAAAACTCAAAAGGCTTGGCCAAAGAGTTTAAAGCATAATGGCACAAACCAAAATCTAATCAATGGCATAGAAGCCAGAGACAAGTTGCCAACTCAGAGCTGTACAAAAAATTGCTCAGAGAAAGAATGATGGACCATAATATATGAATGTAGATATTGTTGTTCATACATGGAAATCAAAGGTGAAGAAAACAATTAAAGCACATGGCTATACCGAATATCTATTCTGGAAATATCAATGGCACACATCAAAGATTAGAGATTCTAAAGGTTGGAAATAGTTTCTAATTCTCAACCTTTAGAATATTAAAATAGTCTACTAGTCTATAAGGATAAACTTCTACACTGTCTAGAATTGCACCAAAGTTGTGCATCTTTTGTAATAGTCTCTTGACTAATGTAGGGCTTGGCCCAAGACCGATAATTATAAATATGAACCACTTTTAGTGGCAAATGACACATTGTGATTAAATTTTTATGAGAGTTTCTTATAATACAGCTTGAAAGTAGTATAAGATTCAGTAATGTTTATGTTTCTTTTAAATATCAATGTTTAGAATTTTAAACATAGGAAAACTTGTCTATGTTATTCGGAGCGACACTAATTTTAGACATGATTATATCTGATTTTCCGAAAACATCCACCACAACCCCCTTAATCTAACAATTGGAATGCTAACTTCATCTGAATCATAAGTTCAATGTATACGATACTCAAGAACATCCAAATTTATTCTAAATTTTCAATTATATTAGGTGCTCATAGCTATTGGAAAAAATCATCAATAAATTTTAGAAACTAAATTGTGAGTCGTTGATCAAATTTGTCTTGTTTGGCTTATAGTTGTATTGAAATGAGATACGAACTCGAGAAAAACCCACTTCAACAATTAGTAATTTTTTATTGTCTTTCTTATCTAGCTCTTCTGGTACCATATGTAGAAAGTAGTCCAAAATTAATTGAGACAATGTTATGTCTTGATTGCAAAAGGGAAAAGGCAAGGGAAGTTATTCAAACTAGATGCTTGTGTTATTGCTAACCAAGTTGGATTTGTGGAAAGCAAATATCCATGCAAGAGGTTTGGCATAAGAGGATGGGGCATCTCAACTTCAAAGCATTGTAGATAATGGCTAGAAAACAAGTTGTGATTGGTCTTCCAAGATCCTTAACTAGCATCAATCATGTTTGTGAGTCTTGTGCTTTGTCTAAGTCACATAGACTACCTTATGCTAGATCTACATCTAGATCTACAAAGCCTTTTCAAGTTGTACATTCGGATATTCATGGAATTACTACAATTAGCAATAGTGGAGTGATGTATGTAACGTTCATTGATGATTTTAGTAGATATTGTTGGGAATAAAAATTTAAAGAGCAAAGATGAAGTGTATGATGTCTTTGTGAAGTTCAAGAGTGCAAGGGAGAACCAATTTTCCACAAAGATCAAGTGCTTGAGGAGTGAAAATGGTGGTGAGTATATCTCAACCAAGTTCAAGGCCTTTTGTGATGAGCATGGGATCAAGAGGGAGTACACATGTCCAAGGACACCTCAACAAAATGGAGTGGCCGAGAGGAAGAATAGGACCTTTTGTGAAGGTGCCAAAGCTATGAGGCCAAGTGCAAATCTTCTTAAACCATTTTGAGATGTCAATATAACTTTTGATGATAGGACCAAGCGGATCCATCTTCAAGGAAAGGTATATTTGTTGGATATAGTGAGGTGAGTAAATCCTATAAGGTTTACATTCCTACTACGAATAAGGTGATTATTGGTAGAGATGTCATTTTTTATGAGGGAAAAATTCCAAGGGTGTCTTCAAGTATTATAGATGATGACATGGATGGATCTAATACTCTTGATGTTGATGGCAAGGATCCTACTTTAGATGGTGATAATGAAGGACCTTCATTAAGTCAAAAGCCAAGGAGGACATCAAGGCAAAGACAAACACCTTCAAGGCTCACATATGATGAGAAAGGTAAGCAAGTTGTTGGAGGTACAAACTATGCTTTCCTAACCTCTTTTGATGAACTTACATGTGTAGATGAAGCAAGGAACAAAGAGGAGTGGATCCAAGCAATGGATCTTGAGTATCAAGCTCTTATGAAGAACAATACATGGAGATTAGTGGAGTTACCTAATGACAAGAAAGCTATTGGATGCAAGTGGATTTTCAAGATGAAGATTAACCAAGATGGATCTATCAAGAAAAGCAAGGCTGGTGGCCAAGGAATATGCACAAGAATATGGTATTGTTGACTATGGTGAAGCCTTTGCGCCCGTGGCAAAGATGGTAAGCATTAGGGTCATCATCTCTCTTGCTACTCTTTTTGGATGGGATCTATGGCAAATGGGTATTACAAATGCATTCTTGAATGGTGATCTTGAGGAGGAAGTGTACATGAAACAACTCGAGAGCTACATTTCACTACAAAGCCAAATCATGTGTGTCTTCTACAAAAGAGTTTGTATGGTCTTAAGCAAACAACAAGGAGTTGGTATGCTAAGCTTAACACATTTGTACTCTTTCACAATTTTGTGATGAGTGAGTATGATCATTCTCTTTATTATAGGTTTGCTGAAAATGATGTTACCATTTTGGTAATTTATGTGGATGATATCACCTTGAGTGGAGGGAACAATCAAGATGTTGAGATATCAAGAGTGCTCTCAAGGAGTTTGATGTGCATGATCTTGGTCATTTGAATTACAATAGAGATGATGAGGACTTCTCAATCTACTTTCATTTGCCAAGAAAAGCATGTTAATTTTATTCTAAAAAGATTTCATATGGTAGACGCAAAGTCTTCTGATACACATATGGAGTCAAATGTAAAGCTGACTATAAGAGGTAATGAAAGATCCTTCGAGGACATTACACTCTATAGAAAGCTAGTTGGTTCACTTATATATCTAACCATCACAAGACCAGATCTAAGCTATTTTGTTGGTAGATTAAGCCAATTTATGCAAGATTCTAGTGAGGAGCATTGGAAGCTAGGGAAGAGAGTATTGAGATACATCTCGAGAGATATTTTGGCATATTGTATGAGGGATCATCACCTACCCTTTTTGGATTTTCAGATTTAGACTTTTCTAGAGATCAAATGGATAGGAAATCTATAAGCGCACATTGTATTCTCATAGGTGATGGAGCTATATCATGGATGTCAAAGAAAGAAGCCACTATCTAATTGTCATCTAGTGAGGCCGAGTACAAAGCCCTTACTCATTGCACAAAGGAGATGATATGGATCAAGAGGATGCTCAAGGATCTTAAATTGCTGGATTTTTTTAAGAGAGCCCAATCATCTTTTGTGACAACCTATGAGCCCAAAAATTGGCAATTAATCCTATTTTTCATGCTAGGAGCAAGCATATTGAGGTGGCATATCACTTTGTGAGGGAGCAAGTCATGACAAAGGAGGTGGAGCCTCAACATGTTTCATCAAGGGAATGTGTAGCTGATATTCTCACCAAAGCATTGGAAAAAGACTTTTTAAAAAAGCATAAAACTTCACTTGGAGTACTCTCAAAGTGTATGCTAAAACTAGTTGAAGTGGCAGTGTGAGAATTTGTCAACTAGTTTGATATTTTGACAAATACATTTGAGGCCAAATTTCATTTTAGACTTAGAGATAGTTATTTCAAAGTTATCATTAGAGGAGTTCTAAATCCAAAAAAGACCCTTTGTAAAGATTCTTTTTATATTTTTTCTTAAATTTTTCTTACACATGGACCAATCAAAACACTCAAATTTGTAATCTACATAACGTACCTTTTTTAGTCAACATTTTGATTTCACACTAAAAATGGCATAACTTTTTAGTGGTAAGTCCAAATTTAGCAAAGTTTGGTACATTGGAAAGTGCTCAACAAGGGCTTTCCAATAATATGTTATATGACATACTTTTAAGATATGATTAAAAAGTTATGGCAAGTAAAAAATATTAGTGCTATAATATTTCAATAATATAAAAGAAATCTTGCATGAATTCTTAAAGGGTTTTTTGGTGCTCAAAACTCCCCTAATGCTTACTCTAAATGATTTTGATTTACTACTTTTAGAAAGTTGATCTAGAAGTTTCTATGGAGGAAAACTAAGATTCAAATTAAGCATGGACCTATTATAAATGGATGTACACACATAGGAGAGTAGATTCATCTCTCTCTTATCTCATTTCATTCTTATACATGAGTTCTCTTGTGTTCATCTATCCATTGGTGCACTATATTGGTGATATCTTGCAGTCTTGTGTGTAGAATGCTCTTTTTTGTTGATATTCGGATCCACACATGTGAAATACAGTAGCTTACTATTTTTTTATGGACAACAACTTCATTTCGTCATATGGTTGATGTTTGATCAATATCTTATTGAGTTTGCATCTTTTTCATTAAGTGGATGTTGATTTTCTATGTTACAAATGGGGTAGATTGTGTTGTCTTCTTAACCAAAGATCAAGAGATGGTTTTGAATCTTAATGATTGACAAAATCTTCACATGATATTAGAGATTGTATTGCAAGTTATAGAAGGATCAGCCACATCTATCAAAGATTTGGAGGAGTTACCAATTCTAGAGTGTGCTAGATTGATTTCTACTCAAAAATCAAGCATTTTGTATATGTAGAATTGATCAGGTTTATGAATTTGAAGAATTATGATTTCCCATGTGCCTTACTAGATTTGTCTAATTTTAAGTGCATTACGAAAGCTTCATTGGAGGCTACAAGATTCTATATCAAGTTTTTAGCCATTGCACGTGGAATTTGGAAGATTAGTATGTTTCTGCTGATGATTTATCGTAGAGGCGGATTGTTGGCGGTGGGCAACAGGCTTTGAGGATTACATAATATTAAGATTGCATAAATTTAGGAACTCCAAAACATCGAGAACTATAGTGAACGAATTATTGCAAGGATCATGGCAAAGGAGTCCACATACAATATGGCCACTAGGCATGGCCAAATATGAAATAGTCCATAATGGTGTTGGGAGCCTTAGTTTAGACATGCAACTCTAACATGCAGTACCATGGTGTTGTGTACACGATGAGAGCTTCTTGGGGCTTGAGCTTTGTTGCTGAGATCAGAAAAGAAAGACATACTAAATCTTCTTTTGACCTGAGCTTCAATAGAGATTTTTTTTTAAATATGTTCAAGTTTTGTCTTGCCTAAGCTTTTTCAGAGATTCAAATATAAATGTGTATTGACTGTGGTTTTCAAAAAACTGATTTTCTCATTCTTTTGCACTATTGTTGTTCTGAAAATGAGCTAATCCTACAAAAATGAACTCATTTTTTGTTGTAGAAACAATTGTTATTTTCCCTAGTAGATTGCAATCTTTCTTTTTTTGGAGGATTTTTTTTTTTCTTTCCGCCAAATTTCTTTTTTCAAAATTGAGCTTCATTTTTGTTGTAGAACGATGATGTTTCTATGTAACAAGGCATGTATCTAGTTTATAATTAAGGCTACATGCTTGATTTATATGTTTGTGGCCTCTTTTTTGTGGGGCAGCAACAAATATGTTGCCAACGTTGTTAGTATGTATATCCGCAGGCGTTCAATTGACAATCTTAAGCCTACATAATAAAAGCGCTCTCATTCTTTGTACAATAATTCGATCAAAGAGTATCACAATTTGGCTGAATTATAGAAGAATTGTTTGTTGAATAAAATTTATACATCTATCAGGATTTTGTGTTGCATTTTTTAGGACATCAAAAATTCTTTCAAGTTTACAAATTTTGTGAAGAACATTATTGCAATGTAGCTTTTCATCTAGACCCTTCACATTATTAAGAAATAAAAAGTTCTAGGAGGCCCTCTAAGTATTGATAAAGAATGATGATCGCCATTGCGCGCTCATCCTTTCTGATCCATTCAACTCTCCTCGGGTCTCCCTTTGGAGGCTGCACCTCTGAGAGCTCGGTCACCGACCAGATGCTTTCGCCCTTCAGGAGTGTTTTGATTTTGAATTTCCAGATTCTATAATTTGCGCCATTGAGACTGATTGCTACTCTGGTCTGGATTGTCGTAGCCATATTATGTTGTCTGGAAGAATCACTGCTGGGATATCAGTAGTGACAACCTGGTGGCTCTGATACCATGTCGCAGGAGTGCATGTGTGGGACTGATTCGTGTTCGTCCTCACTTCGTCTTCTTTATCGCAAACAATTTTCTGTCTTCTAATTTTCTTTTGTGTGGAAGCCCTTACAGGATCCCAGACACTCAACTACGCATCACAGAACATATTCTATGCTAGCAATCATGATCTACAACACAAGACAAGATGCACAAAAATAGAGTGACTGAAATATCAATTTTAGTTTTAGAATGAATTCCTCAGTGTCACGCTCGTTGGCGGAATGACATTCTACTCTTTTGCTGTGTTCTGCTCGTTGGCAGACTTTCATGCACAGCTATGGTTTCTTTTCTTTCTTACTCTATTCGCTACACACCTCTCTATCTCTTACAAATTTTTGTAATCACTACTTTATTATGATCCAGAGAGGATCATTTATACCTCCACTATGTGGAGTTTACAAGATAGCTAAACATAGAATCACATCACTAGTTAACGCTAATCAAATAGTTAGTTAGTCTATGTCATTGCTACTCGTTTCAGCTGGGCGTGAAGCCCGTTGAGTTGCCAGCTGGAAGCGCGAAAGATTTTTCTTCATCTGTTTCGTAATATCTCGTTTGCTTTTGTTCTTTTCGTAGTTTTCGTTTCGCGTCCCTTTTTGGGATTTGCGGTCCTGGAGGTGTGTTTGCGATTCGCGATTGATTCGCGAATCGTTCATGCTTCGAGTCAAAGACACGTTGATTGTCGTGAATTGTTCTCATTCATGCTTTGAGTCAAGGTCATGTTGACTATCGCAAATTGTTCGACCTTCGTGTCTTGTTCGTGCTGCGACAAAGTTGTAGGAGTTCACCATTTCTGACAAATAGAATTGAAGAGGCTATGATTAGGAGTCCAATAGAATGCAAGAAGCTATGTTAGGGGTTCAATAGCATGCAAGGAGGGATCTCCACACACTCTATATGTACTTCATTAATCTAGTTGAGATTTTGAGTCAATCTTGTTGGTGAGATCTACTTGTTTGATTTTCTCTCTCTACACGAGTTTGAATTAGCTAGGAGAGGAGCTTAATTTTCCTTTGTATTTTCAACAAGCTTTTCCTTTCATGTGTATGAGCTTTGGTTATCAATAGTTTCATCCATCTTTGCCTCTATGCCTTGTTTTTTTTTATCTAGATCTTGGAAATCAATCTAAAATCCATTGGCAAGTGCACAAGCTTGCTTAGGAGATTAATCACACACTTTAAAGCATTCTCACATCTGTGAAATTTAACAAAATGTCATATTAGGCATTCTCACACTGTAGTAGGAAGATGGAAGAGTTCTTATTAAATGTAAGAACTAATGCTCTGACAAAATTGTATGATTCTGATTTGCAGCTACCAGTTGATCAAAGATGGCCTTCATCTTCCCAACATGCTTGTCCAGATCATTGCCATCCCACTTTGTGTTCATAAGTTGGTTGTTGAGATGCAAGATCTCTTCACTTGACATTTGCTCATGTTTGGCTTGTAGCCTTTCCCACATTTTGTGGCTGATTTCACAGTCGATTGTAGTCATCATGATGTCTTCTACAAGTGACAGAGTGATGAGACCATTGCTCTATCGTTCTTCTTTCTCCATTCAGCCGGATTTTGCTACGGCCTTCCTTCTATTCCATCTTCTATGATCCATAACCCTTCTCCTATGAGTAGCATCTTCATTTTGCATTTTCAGATAGTGTAATTGCTGCTATCGAACATGCTCACAACCTTCCTAAGTGAGCTTGGGTAAGAACAATCAAAAGATATTGTCATATATATGGATATATAATCTCCATGATTGT
>MU834444.1:0-46877 GCA_029204225.1 Diphasiastrum complanatum | reverse complement strand
AGATAAATCGGAATGGCCGAGAAACTTCAAATCAAGCTGCAAATCCAGACGCACCATCTTATATGGTGATTTGTTAGCAGTTAAGTAATGCACTAAATGATATGAATAATCGGAATCAGCAGGAAGGCCGGCAAATGGAAGTTTTTTGACCAGAAGTTGTTATCTTCGCCCAATCTCGGTCTTCAATCGGAGATTTATTCCGGAGAGAAGAAGGAGAACAAACCTGAAGTCGTCGATGACTAACTCGCTAAGTGGAGCAGTTACTTCAACCTGCATGGAGTTCCAAATGAGAAGAAATTGAAGCATCGTGTTGTTCTTATGCGGCAAAGCATCATCTTGGTGGCGAGATTTACTGGTGAAGCCAACTACTTGGGATGCTTTTGTGGAAGTCTTCAAAAATGCTTTCGTGATAGTTGATGACGTTGACTACTATCAGAAATTTGTGAATTGCAAAATGGGTACTAAGAGTTTAGACTCTTATATCTAGGAATTCATGGACCTCTGGAATAGGGTTCCATCATTCGATGCAAAGTTGGTACTTTAGCAGCCGACTATCAAAACGAATGCAGGCGAAACATGCTTCAAAATCTCAAGAAGTGAGTATTCTATTGGACAGTAATTCAACTCATCATTTTATTAATTCTCATCTTTTGTAGAGACTTAGCTTGGAAACTGAAGCCAACAATCATAGATATAAAGTTTATCTAGCTTCAGGAGCAGAATTGGAGACTTGGAACGTAAAAGTCCCAAAGCTCCCAGTTTTGATGCAAGGACACATGGAATTAGTTAATTTTCTTGTTTTAGACCTGGCCCGTACTGATTTAATTTTGGGATATGAATGGTTATTTAGTAAATCGCCTTCTCTGATAATTGATTTTGAGAAGCATGTTCTCACTTTCAAGGAGGGTGATAAGATAGTTACATTATTTGGCAGTAATTTTATACATCCGTTGGATAAGATTTCTACAGTTAATGAAATGGAAGCATTGGACTATTCTAAGTATGAAGTTTTATTTAAATTTGCTATTCCAGTTGTGGATGTTCCGGATATGTATCTAAATGGTTGTTAATTTTCAGCAATTCTTAACTCAATAAATTTAGATCATGAACAAGCAATGAAAGAACAAATCATAAATGAATTTAGGGATATTTTCCAGCTGAATTACCTCATGGTTTACCACCTTCTAGGTCAGTAGATCATAGGATTGAGGTAATTCCAAGCAATGATCGGTTCAGTGGCTTGTCTATATCAAAGGCCACAACAACATATAAATAAGATAATTGAAGTGTTTGGATGGCTAGATTTATTTAGTGGAAGTGGTATTGTTAGTGCATGTGCCAACAAAAAGGGTAGATATGTTGTAGTTGTCAAATTAGACTCGAATTTAGTGGAAATGCATTTAATTAGCATTTCAATTTTGCCAAATGAATTTGAGAAGGTAGGAAATGCAAATCCTCTTTGCAAGGAGCCTCAAACACTTGCTAGCAGCATTTCAGGTGATGTTGGAGATTTGATGAGATTTTAAAGCAATCTTATAATGTAGTTTTATAAGAGGAAGAGGTAGAGGCAGAGAAATTAGTTGTTCCAAAAGAAATTGCAAATGATGAGGCTCCAAACCATGATGATGTAATTGAGAATTCTTGAAGCGCGATGAAAAGCTTATTCATTGTTGAGTTTCTTGTTGCTTTTAACACACATACTGATTATAACTCTTTTTTTAATGCCATTACGATTATCATGAGAGGGATAGTTGGCCATGGAGCTTAAAGCAAAAGTGGTCAACAACGAAGTTTTTGTACATTACAAACATGAGGTGTTTCATAGTAAGAGCTATGGTTCTAACCTTGAGGGGGTTGCTTTTGTACAATGTAACAATTGGTGATTTTTTATTTTGCATTTATGAGAATCTCATAAGGACAAATGGAAAGGAAAATATACAACTTGTAAGCACTTGTAAGTTCTGGTAATAGTGGTGGTGTGTCTGTAACTTATAATATCAAATTCAAGCCAAAGAAATGTTAAACTCTAAGCTTAAATCTGAAACTATACGTTTTGTGGTTTGGAAAACTTGTAAAAATCATGAATAACCTACTCAAATAATGCCCAACCTTGATAATTGATATTCACTCTAATAGTCAGTCAATGACTTTAGATAAAAAGTAAGGCTCAATTTCAAGGGCTCAATGATCATCACCAAACATCAGATAAAGCTCAAGTGATTCTCGTAAAAGGAATCAATGACACCACATGCATCAAATGCATATCAAACATGATAAGCTTGTAGAGAAGCTCTTTGGATTTCAAAAAATGATGGAAATTTCTCATAGTCTACCCACATGACAACATGGTGCTAGGTATCTGTCATGTAGAGGTGGGCTACCTAATGTAGCCACATGTTGTAGCTACCTGATATAGCCACCCTCGTTGTTGGATCAGCGAGGGTGGCTACAACAGGTAGCCCACCGTTGGATGACGAATATTGTACGTAGCATTTGTAGATCTATGGTGGAGATTCAAAACATTTTAAAATCCTTGCTATGGCTCAAAATTGGGCTGTTCTTAACCAGCCCGATGATGCCACCACTCTTCTACATTGATTTGAATATCCTTGGACAAACTTATGAGACTTGTATAGGGGTAAATTAGCAATAGTTAGGATTAAACTCATTTTTATGCGTGTTGACACATCCTCATTTTTGTGAACTGTTTAGTTATCAAGGAAATGAGACATGCTATTGTTTTAGGGTGATTTCATAGTTGACTCTCCGGCAAGTCCCTTATTTAAAACAAAGGTTTCCCATTGGTCCTTTAGAAGAATAAAACCACTCACTCACATCCCCGGGAATACTTAAGGTGATACATTAGGTGGCATGCATGGGCCCCTTGCGACATTGGGGCAAGTGAAATTGGTTATTTGGACAAAGGACCTTGCTTGACCAATGACATGGCAAGGATTGAAACTGGCCAATCAAGTTGCAACACTATATTTAACACTTACTAGCCATGTATGGAAGTTGGGCAGTCCGTTGTCGTCATCTCACTTGCCTAAGGCTCAAAAAATGGGTTTAAACAAAGATGCCACTAAAGACTTTGCAGTTTTCAAGTCTCCTTGAAAACTGCCATAAGTGCCTTGCTTTAGATGGTAAAAGATCTACTTTGTAAGGGCTTGGAGATTAGTGTTGTAGAGAAAAATGCCATATGTGCCTTGCTTCAGATGGTAAAAGATCTACTTTGTAAGGGCTTGGAGATTACTGTTGTAGCCCCCCTTCCCACCTCCGTGAAACTGTGCCATTACCTTAGTGGTATCGTTTAGTGCTCGTAAAAAATCTCAAATCCAAAAAAAAATTGAGGTGGATTTGTCTAAAGGTTAAAAAAAGGCAACAAACTTTGAAAAAAAATGGATAAAATGCTCTTGATAATATGGGAATGTCATGCTCAAAGTATAGGAATGGAATCGGCATAATTTCTGAAAATTAGACATTATAAAAATTATGACAGCTTTTTATACAAGCATATAAATCCTTTTATGACGAGTATTCTTTAAAAAATCGAGAACGTTTACAAAATGCATGTCTTTTGAAAATTTTGATTTTCTTTTTGAAAGGAAAAGTAGCCTTTGACGAAGGCTGGCTACTGGCATTCTTTTTGGGGCCTTTGGCGGCCTGCGGCCCTGCCGGTTGCAAATGGCGGTTCCTGGTCACCCGTGACCTTTGATGCGACCCTTGTCACATCGATACGTTCGGACGGGGACCCGCAGTCCCAGGCCCTATTTACGGTAAATTCCGCCCGGCGACAAACCTGCCGGCGGTGGAGCCTATAACCAATACAGAACCCACACGTGATTGCGGGGCGAGGCAGGAGTTCCTGAGACGTCTCTTCTCCTATCGGCAGCCATCGCCGGCATCTTCCCGGTGGACGGAATGTACGAAATCCGGCCAAAGATCTTTCTTCAAGTAAACGTGGCTGGCGCAAATGAACCAACCAGGAAAGACTAGGGTGTCAGTATGTCCCACGTTGTCAGACTCGAACAACCCAATAAAGGCCCCTCCCTTCCGCCTTTCGCTGAGTATATTTATTCTTTTTATAGTCTGGCTGGGAATCCGTCCCGTGGGTCATGGCCCTCATCGGGCAAGGGCCATGGCCCATGACCCCATGACCCCATGACCTTGTCCGTGCGTGAAGGAAATGATTCACTGCGACTTTCATTTTATTATTTAATTACACGTCGGAAAAACCAAAATTGCAGCTTATTAATTGGTCACTGTTATTTAATTATTAGTACTTACTAGAAAATAAGACTAATTTTTATATAGGTGCGCTTCTTATTGGTTAATTGGTTAGTATTTAATGTTTTACTTAAAAACAGAACTAATTCATATATTTGTTTATTGGTAACTGCTATTTAATTGGCTAGTATTTTTTTGGTTTTTTTTGTGTTACGGAATTTCAGAAATTCGGGAAAACGGTTTTCCTGGCACTTGCTGCGAAATTGAAGGGTGACAGATTTTTAGCCGACACGTCAGAAGGGCTGTTACGCTTTGACTGTTTGACGGTCAAGATTGGTTGCAGGAACGGTCCGGATCGTCTCTGGCAAAGCAAAAATTATGAGGCGATCATGGGAGCAGTAATTAATTGTAGTTCGGTGACTCCCTCGGCTCTATCCTCGGCAGGACGGCGATCCTAAAGGGACGTCGTATTTCGAGCCTGATCGTTTGGATCTTTGCCACGTGGAAAATTGTACGCATCTTTATGGCTCTGTGCCACCGCGTGGCAAAATCTGAACGGCTGTGGAAATCTAACGATGTTCATCGGCGTTTGCAGGCGTTGAGTTCTTTTTTTTCTTCCTTTTTGCGATCCAGTTTTTGAGGGTATGTATCTGCAAAGCGAGCAATAAGAATTTAGATATGTGAAGACGAGCGTGAGCGAGAAGAAAGAAGCGAGATCTGATAGGAAGAAGGGAAGAGCGGCGCAAGAGGCTGTTCGGATCTTTGATTTTTCACGATCTGCCACTCTTGGTTTCGCAGCATCTCGCACTCTTTGCACTGAATATTCAGAAAAAAAATTTCACGATCTGGCACTCTTGGTTTTGCAGCATCTCGCACTCTTTGCACTGATTATTCAGAAAAAAAATTTCGTCCGCTAGCTTATTCTTAATCCTGTGTTGGACTTTCCGTTCTCAACATTTAGTCATATGCGTGCCTTCGTGGAAGAGGTGTCTCTTTTCTTGCTTCATGGACGGTTTGTGAGATCTGGTAGGCTGCGAAATGCTGAAGCCGAGTTTGTGAGAGAAATCCAATAGTAGCTTACATTCTTTTGGAGCATTTCAGTTTTCGGCTCTGTTATGTTTCCGTTTAACTATCCTTAGCCTGTTACGACAAAAAAAAGACATCTATCCTTCACCTTCAGATTGCCGTACTTAGCTTTCTGCATATTAGACTTTCGACAATTAAGTATGGTTTTGCTTGCCGCTGTATGACCTAAGACGAAAGAAATTCTTATGGGAAGCGTTGCACACATTGGTGACTCTAGTGAGCAGTTGACTCGGAACATTTTTCATTGAGGAAGTAGCGATATCTGGAACAGATTCCATCCTAATTGCGGATATGCACAAGGTACGAAGATCTTTTATAAAAACTGGAAGTACCTGTTAAGATAGCTCGATATTATAGTTTGCTGAATTTAAAACTTGAAATCTCTGTCAAAGCGTCATTGATATGTTTTACTCTGCCGACTATCGTATCGCATTGTATGATTGTATGTTGCGCCTTCAAATTATTCTCTCATTACGTGAGGATGTCATTGCTTGCAGTTGCAGTTTTTTTCTTGTTTTTCAAAATTTTAACGCGCTGACGTGAACAATGATCAGATAGATGCCTGTCTCACATATTTTGTACTCGTCAATGCTTTCAAATTCTTCACAGTTACGTCATTCCCTGCATTTTATGGCTTATGTTGACAATACATGAATTGTCTTGCAGAGTTTCTTTGAGTGAATCTCATAAGATGCCGATATCGAAGTTATCTGTTTGAAAACTCTGTATGAAAGCAGTATATTACTTCAAACAGGAACTGCAATTGCATGCGAGAGTCTTACTTGAAACATCCCCGTCGATGGTGATTGGGATGTAAACAGTGTCAGAGAATAAGTTGGCCTGTTTTTTTATGCAACTTTTTCGGAAAGTTCTCTCGAGAAGTTCACTCCCCAGGCTACTGACAAAATCTTAGCAAACAGGACATCGGAAGAAAATCCCTGGAACATCGAATCTTATTTCACATACGGGCTGTTACTGTCTAAGAGATCGTTCAACGTTGAATTTGAGCAATCGCTGACTACGAGAGAGATGGCTGACCCTTTGATCAACTTATTATCTTTCCAAGAATGATGATGTAAAATGTTTTGAGTACTTGGAAGAGTAAAGAAATTCAAAGATGCTTTCAAGGATTTATGCCTAGAGAGTAACTAAGTCGGTCGGTTCTTTCTAGGACTTGATCGCTATCTGATGTACAACCAGATTTAGATCTGTGAAAAGGTTTTCGTCTGTTATCCGTAGAATGGAAAAGGAGCTTCAATTTCATGGACGTTGAGAGAGGAAACAAACTGCTGGATCTGTTTTACTTTGGTACAGTCTCCATCTCCGTATCATGGAGGACCATGTCAATTGAATGAGGATCGTTCTTTTTAATATACAAAGTTTTTATATATCTGTTTGATCTCCATGATTCATAAAGTGCTGCTCAATAAGTAAGGAAGCATCTCAACGTCAGAGTTGTAAGTTCCTAAAAAAAGAGGCAGGGTCGGTGGCAATTTGTGAACGCTGAGGGTTTCAACGTTCCAACCGACAATTATGCCTCCTAATGTACAAAGCCCTGTGCGGATACCAAAAGCTATGGCTGTCTTGGATGCCAGTTATGGTGGAATGGGACGCAACTTTCAGAATTTTCACATGCGCGAAGTTGGCCGTCGTCGCATCTTTGTGCAGGTGGATACAGGGAATGTGCTCGGACTCGAGTTGGACAGAGACGAAAAACCACAATCAGTAAAGAAAAGAGTGCAGGCAGCTCTTTGTGTGCCAACAGAGCAGAGTTCCCCTAGTTTTTGGTGATCACGAGCTACAAAATGACCTAAGCAAGGTAAGAAACGACTCTCCCTTACTTCTTGCAAGAGGTTTGCAGAGGAGCTCCTCAACTCCATGTCTCTCTCCTACATCTGAAGCTTCTAAGCTAAAGGACTGGAGTCGATCAATAGAGCCTCTTGGTGGCCTGGACAACTGCTCTATAATCAAGAAATTGATCAGAGAGGCAATAAAGCAATTGAGAAGAGAGTGGATCCCGTTCAAGCAGGTGGAGGTCTTGGAGGGGCATATTTTTTTAAGAACAGGCGAGGAGAGAATATAGCCCTGGTTAAACCGACTGATGAAGAGCCATTTGCTCCTAATAATCCAAAAGGGTTTGTGGGCAAGGTCCTTGGCCAGCCTGGACTGAAACGGTCTATCCGAGTGGGTGAAACTGGTGTTAGAGAGGTTGCAGCATATCTTCTTGATCACGAACGTTTCGCCAAAGTACCAGCAACTGCTTTAGTCAAGGCCAACCACTCTATTTTCAATGTGAATATGATACGGCTGTGAGCCCCCGGAAATATGATGGAAAGCCCTGTTGCAAAAATTGCATCGTTTCAAGAGTTCATTCAACATGACTATGATGCCAATGATCATGGAGCATCATGTTTTCCTGTGAGTTCAGTGCATAGAATAGGAATTTTGGATATCAGAATTTTGAACACCGATAGGCATGCTGGAAACATCCTTGTGAAAAACCGTAGTGATGGTCCAAGGCTTTTTGAGAAGAGACATCTCGATGTAAATGAAAGTGCTGAGCTGATACCTATTGACCATGGACTCTGCCTACCGGAGACGTTGGAAGATCCTTATTTTGAGTGGCTTCATTGGCCGCAGGCATCTGTACCCTTTTCCGAAGAAGAGCTTAGATACATAAGCAGGCTGGATCCATACAAGGATGCTGATATGCTTAGGGGAAAATTGCCTATGTTAAGGGAGGCTTGCCTAAGAATGCTGATCCTTTGCACCACGTTTTTGAAAATGGCGACATCTGCAGGTTTGTGCCTTGCAGATATTGGCGCCATGATGAGCCGAGAACTCTGCGGGATGGATGAGGAAGCAAGCGAGTTTGAGACTGTTTGCATACTCTCAAAGCTGGAAGCTGAGGAAACATTGGCAGATTCAAATCTTGAGGGTGAAAGGTTTTGGCAGATTCTTCTTCAGAAAAGCCACTTTTTCTGGACCAGTTTCAATTCCACATGGAGCTTGGGGACTCTTGGGATGGCTTTTCAGATCCGAAAGTGTCCAGCAACATGATGCTTGGATTCTCTCCAAATTCACCGTTGCAATCGGGATATGCACCATGTCTATCACCATCCACGCTTTCACCGAGGACTTCCATGTATAGCTGTTATGATTCTCTTTCCTTGGTGGACAAACTACAGCCTGTAGAGGAAGACATGCTAGAAACATCTGCTATTCCCATTATTACTGTTCCTCCTGCAAGTTATGATCAACCCCACAATCAAGAGAGATTGGGAGCTGCAAGCAGTCTAAGCTATGGTAACGGCAATCATCAGTCTTGCGGCCATCTGAAGATGAGGAGGATTGTCAATGTGCGTGGCAAACTGACCCAAATCGGCATCCGATCCCACTCATGTATTGAAAAAAACCTCAAATGCAAATCTAACGTTCCTCTCAGACATGAGTGAAAAGATATGGAGGTTGTTTATGGAGTACTTCATGAACTTTTGCAGGATGCATTGGCCAACTGGAAGAGTAAGAGGATGAATCTGTCTCAGAAATTGGGAACATCTTGCCAGTTCTGAGAGCAAAACCTTTTTTTTAAATTTTACGGAGCTACGTGGTTCAAGTTTTAGCATGTTTTTGTAACATAGTCTAGTGTCGAACAAAACCTCATGTCGCAGTTTTCTCGTTTCAGTTTGAAGGAACGGAGTAAGCTGAAGATGCTGTTTTGCTAGTCATTAAGTAAATTGTGTATGCTGTATAGGCGCAACTGACCATAGTTTTAGGCTGTAATGAACTGTTAAAGAAGAGAGATCTAATGTTCAGAAGTTTAAGCTTTGTACACATTTTCACTGCTAAATAAGGGTAACATACATCTTTGAGGACTTTATAATTTGTGTTATTTGGAAGTTTGAGATCTATTATTCTTAAAACTCGTCAACTGGCAGTACATCTTCTTTTCTTTTTTCTGTTTTTTTTTTTTTATCTTAGAATGCCAGTTCTCGATGTAAATCTAGCACTGTTTTATCAAAATTTCACACTTTCTCCCATAATTTTTATTTTCTACGTAATTTCCAGTCGATGTAAACGGGAGGAGTGATATTCTAACAACCAAACGAGCGCACCATTTAATATCAACATATCAAGAGCTGGTGCTTGCTGTTTGGTTATGAAAAAAACTATGCAACGTTCTGCACATGATTTACTAATAGCATGCAAATGGAACACAGCCTTCATGATCAAGAGAGACATTTGCATTTCAAAAAATGTTCTGCATGCACAAAATATACAATCTCATATCATGAAAATAAAAAGTACATTGTTTTTCTGATGCAGCATTCATGAGCTGCGTACTTCAGTAGTCTAAAACTAAACCTTAATGTGCATCACTACTACTACAAAGAATGCTGTGTACAACTGTGTGAACAGCCAACATGAAGGTGCCTTTTATACTGATAAAGGGGGGGTGTGCCAAGAAACGCAAACCCAGGATTGCCACCTTCAGCGATCCTGCCCCTCGCTCATTGGGACTGCTGACGCGGGATTCTTCGTGGAGTATCACCAACACTAGCTGCATCAGAAAGCCTGCTAACCGATATAGCCACTGTCAGTTTTCCGCCTGCCCAATAAATGCTAGACACTGATGATGAGTTTCTACGGAAGGGATTAATCTGGTGAATAATGTTATTAACTGGAAGGAACTGCATTTGAAGACCTGCCGGACGAGATGCCAGACGCCAGCAATTTCGGCTTTGACATTAGCTGCTTCAGTGAATTTGCAAATCCAACAATTGCTGGAAAGGAGCGACCCTGAATGCGTCCCATCTCTCATTTTTATTGGTGAAACTATTAATTGTGTGCACAAAAAGCAGCCTTACAAAAACATAAAATAAAAGGACGGGTAAATCTATTTTTGTAAAGAACAATTTCATTATTTCACAAATATGCACCCCTTTATTACATATATAGTCACTTATGTCTCCAATCTTTCTTTTTGAGGTTGAACAGCTAGAAACATGCTCCATTGTAAAACGGCCCTGCATTCAACATTGATGTTATGGAGAATGCATTTTATGTTGTGTAAGAGGGATTCCATAAGTTAAGGATCTAGCTTTTTTAGGATCGGTCGAATTGAGACGCGATTATGGTGCCATTAGAAAGCCCTCGACGAGAGCTTTTCAACAATATGACCCAGTTCCAAATTACAGTGAAAAAGTTATGGCCGATCAAAGTTTTGGTCGGTCAACACTTGGTCAACCCAATATCTATTTCAAGCGTAGTAAAATATGACCCAGTTCCGAGCTATGGTGAAGAAGTTATGGCCGATCAAAGTTTTGGTCGGTCAACACTTGGTCAACCCGATATCTATTTCAAGCGCAGTAAAATACCCGATATCGGCCATAACTTCTTCACCGTAGCTCGAAACTGGGTCATATTGGGTGTCGTTGGAAGCTCTCGTCGAGGGCTTTCTAATGGCACCGTAATCATCTCAATCCGAGTTGTCCTTCAAAGTTATGATTTTTTTCAGCCATAGACTACACTTTGCACATAATAGCTAACCATCGAAGACTATGTGGACAGGACTGCGGGCAGAAAAAGATTTTATTTTAGTTTTTAACATTGCCAAAAAATTGTCATCCTACGTGGCAATCCTTATAGAGCCCTTTACAAGGCCAAATTTTTTCTAATGTCTGTTGCTTTTCCATCTTGTTGCTTTTTTAGGAAGTTGGGCCCTTGTTGCCTCTGCACTTATCTCTCAGTTTCAGTAGGACAACAAGCTCATTCTTTTTTATTTAGTAGCTCATGTGGAAACATGCAATCTTCCTTTCCAACAACATTTTCGTGCGGCCAAGGATCTCATCCCTCCACCTGTGTGAGATTCTTTGCCTCCCTTTAAGACTTTGCTCATCCATTAGTGTGCTCATTTTCAAAAGTATCTTTTGGAGCGGTTTCACTCACATGCTTTCACTCAGCTTCTCAACGATTCACCTTCTGATGAGACTCGGACTCGCCTTCTGTTTTGTGCAGGCCCATGTGCTAGTGCTTGGCTTGTTGTGCGCCCTGTTTGTTCCACTCTTGTGTCTTTCTTCAGAGTTGTTTGTCACCGCTTTTCGAGTTAGATTGGATCTCCCTCATCCAGTGCTGACGGGTTCGACGAAATGTTCTTATGGTCACCCCTCTTAATTCTCTTGGCACTCATCTCGTGCATTGCCTTTTTGGCGAAGATCGCCACCGCGACTCATGATTCCATTTGTGACGTACTGACATCTATTGCACGTGAGTGTAGCTTTCATGTTGTCCGGAGTAGAACCACATCTTGCCTGTGTCTGATTCACAATCGCCTCGACGTTGAATTGATCTTGTTCTTTCGCGCGAGGGGATTCGTACGTTTGGGGATGTTGTTGTTGTTGATCCTTCGCGACCAAACCTCCTTCGCTATGCTTTAACTACTCAATGTGTCGCTGCTTCTCATGCGACTCAAGATAAAGAGCGGGATTATTCACATCGGACTCCTGGAGAAGTAGGGTCCGTCCCCATTGACAATAAACAACTACTTCTTTCCTCCATCCATTTGAAGTTCATGTCCCAATGAAAATTTCAAAAAGCTTCTCCATTGATTAGTGGCTATAGAGGGCCCTCTCATCCACAATGTATAGTTGTGTAACCATATGTTCAAATCCAGTTTGTTAATACACTTGCTCCAATCTGTTTGAGTATGCACACTCTACGCAGGTATGCCAACAATCCTTCACGATACAACATCTTTATGCAACGTAGAAATAGGTCATGTCTTCAGAAGCATTCAATGCACTTTTTCATAGGCCTGCAACATGTTTCACAAAGGCTTCAACGAGTTGCAATTCTCCTTCACTTTAGGGTAAAAGAATCTCACACGCTGATTCTCACACCATCCTTTACTGCTCTTGTTAGAAATGTGCCCAGACTTATTCACAACTGTCGTTGAGAACAAGAGCATTACCCTTAACAAGCCTAGATACCATCACCATCCTTGCAGCCATAGGAAGAAACGATTGGTCATGATAGGGCTACAACATTTGAATCCAGTGAAAGTCAAAAGTTCACAGCACAAGAGTCAAGACATCCATGTTGAAGCCCACCACAACATCTGTTTTTCTAAACGGGGACATCAACGTAGATCTCAGTGCGGCAGCACAACGTATTTGACAAGACTTTTAGCGTATTTGTGTCAGAAAATTACAACACAACTCTCTCAAATATTTCAATGCATTTTTTATAGGACTTCCAATGCGTTTTTTATAGGAGTTTTAGTGCACCTTTGTCAAACTTTTTAGTGCCTTTTTGATAGGGCTTTCAACACCCTTTTCCTACTAGATTCAGAGATAGTTCCGAGGAATACAGATTCCTGCAGCTGTCACAACAAAGTATGCAGACCTTTTCTGCTCAATTTCAGTGCATGCAGCTCCTAAGTGTTGATTTGAGGCAATAGGGCTCCCAGAATCTCCAACTCTTTAACAGAAATCAGCAACCCGCTTACAAGAGGTATTGGCAGCCAAATAGCTTTTCTTCTTTCTTGAACCACGATGCTGAATTTCACTCTTTTCTCAAATTGTAAGGTTTAACTTGTGTCTCGCTTTTGCTATTCCTAGACTCGGAATTTTCGTTTTTGCATAGCCTTTTACAGAAAGCATGCTTGTTGTTTCTGCTTTCCATTTTGTCTTCTGCTTGTGCATTCCTCATGTTGTTTCACAATTGAGATCATCTTTATCTGTCAATATGGTTCCTTAATAATCTTCTCGTCCTCTGCAACTCATGGATTCAATCCTCTTGCTCACGACGTGGAGAAAGAGACCTGTTTCACCTTCTGACCATCTTTCCAGTGCTTCCCCTTCATGCGCACGTCGTGAAGCTCACCATGATGTAGCGGATTCCTTGTTTGTTTCCTCACTGTCCACCCCATCTTCACCACCACGTTTCTTGCTCTTTTTCAGTTTCTCAGCTTTCTCCATCTTCCTCTTCTCCCCCCCCCCCCCCCATGTTCCATGTGCGGGATGTGGTCACCTTTATGTGGAAGGCGTCGGTCTTTTTCGCCATCAAAATGTTTGCTCTACTTTTCGTCAATAGCTCGCATTAACCAATGTTGACCTTGCACCTCACCTTGCTCCCACTTTGCCACCTGACTCGGCTTGGACCTGGATTCGCTCCCTTGATATATTTTCCGCTTCTCACATAGATTTTCCTCGTCCTCGTCCTTTATGCACACATAACCATTGCCTTGCGCTTAGACGTTCACATAGTTTTGTCCTTACCTTTGTCTCGTTTGGCTTCCAACCCTTCTGATATCGTAGCTTGGCATTCTTTTTTGCTTTTTCCTCTCTGGTGTTTGCCTCTGCCTCCTCGGGGTGGTGATGCTGGTCACCTTGAATCTCGCAACAAGATTCGTGGCTTTATGTCAGGAGATTAAGAAAATCTACAGAAGAACATTTCCTTCGTTGTCATGCACTTGCTGCTCAATGAGATTCTACTTCAGATGGTGTTTCTATACCCCACGTTCATCATCGGTTACGTCGTCATGTTTTACTTGGGCAAGTGGGTGAGTATTCTCATGCAGCTCGTGCTCTAGCTCCTATGAGTCTAACGACTCCTTCTACTACCACCCTTCAGGCTTTGGAGCTTCTTCATCTACCAACAAATGATTGTCTTCCCTCTTTTGTCGAGGATTTTGAACCTGATTCTGATCTGCAACTCTCAGAATCTCATTTTTTAATGCTTTTCTATGCAGCCCTCATCTGTCAATTGGGGGTCCTTTTGGTATGGTTTTCGAACATCTTTGTGACTGTTACTCTCCCGATGATTCTGCTAGCGGATTTGGTTTGCTCTTTCAAGTTTGTTCCTCTGTAACATGTGGCGGTGGACGTATTTCTCTTCCTATTGCTCGTATTCTTGGTGCTGCTCGTTTGATAGCCTTGCAAAACTCTGGTGGTGGTGTGCGTTCGATTGCTGTTGGAGAGGTTTTATACGAGTTGGTTTTTCGGGCTCTTGGTTTTCAGCTTCGTGACAGTTTTCATGACCACCTATTTCCTCATCAGTTTGGTTGCGGTACTCCTGGCGGTTGCGAGACAGTCGTACATGCTTTGTGTGCTACCTTGGATCTTCATCCAGATTGGGTTGTCTTTCAAGTGGATGTTTCAAACGCTTTCAATTTTGTTTTCCAAGGGGCCATTTTCCAAGAACTTTGTGTAGCTCACGGTTCACTCGCTCAACTCATCTCCATTTGTTCGCTCTTTTTATTTCATGGATGCACCTCTATATTTCAGTCATGCTTCTCACTCAAGTGATGTTTCAGTTATTCCTTTGGGTGGTCCTCTTTTTGCTTTGACACACTTTTGAGCATTGTAAGCTTCTCATTAGAGAAAATTTGAGCACAAAAGAGGCCTTTCATAAAGATGCTTTTGATTTTTTTTTCTCCAAAGTTTCTTTCACATTTACCAATCAAAACACTCCAGTTAGAAATCTACGTAACGTAGTGTCAAGGATCTTACTGGCAGTATAGTTAGCTAATTTGCAAGCAATCTGACATCAATCAGATAAACAGTAAAGAGAGATCACACACAAAACCAAGAGAACACTTCTGAATTGTATTTACAAAAGAGACTGAATAATATATATACACAGTCTAATTTTTGTTGGGTACCACTGCATGACAGTTCGGTCCTCGTTACGGGACGCGTGTCCCAACTTACACTACGTGTACCGTCAAACTGACACACATGCATACTATCACAAAGACAGTAAAAAACTCAAAATCAGTGCTGATGGAAAGTCATGAACTGTGAGAGAAACTCGGGCTTACTTATTCTAACACTCTCCCTTAAGCCCTAGTTTATCTTTCTTACAAAGAGCTTCTCTCTAAAAAACTCAAACTTATCAGTACTTAAAGGTTTAGGGAATATATCAGCTAGCTGATTCTCTGTCTTACAATGCACTATGTCTATTTCATTATATAACAACTTCTCTCTAATCAAATGATACTTAATTTCTATATGCTTCGTGCGTGCATGAAATACAGGATTTTTAGCTAGTTGTATGGCACTCTGACTGTCACATTTGATCACAGTAGGCTTATTCTGTGGAATTCCAATGTCTTCTAACATTCTTCTTAGCCAAACTGCTTCCTGCATAGCTGAACATAGTGCTTTGTATTCTGCTTATGTAGTAGAAAGAGCAATTGTGTCTTGTTTCTTATTGACCAAGAAAATACACCATTTCCAACATGAAATATATAACCTGTGGTAGATCTTCTATCATCAATACAACCTACCCAATCTGAATCAACAAAGCCCTGTAAAACTGGTAAAGGATGTTGCCTCTCATATAACAATCCATGGGTTATCGTGCCCTTCACAAAACGAAGAATTCTCTTCGCTGCTTTCCAATGAATCTCTCTAGGAGTAGCCATGAATTGACTTACAACGCTTACAACATAACTTATGTCAGGATGAGTAGTTGTGAGATAAATCAGCAAACCAACTAATTGACAAAATAAAGTGGCATCAACTAGTACAGTCTCATCTTGATTAAATAGTTTCTTACCAACCTCCACAGGTGTGGATACTAGCTTGATGTCGCACATTTTGAAACGCTTCAAAATCTCATTCACGTACTTTGTCTATGTTAGTGCGATGCTATTGCAACCTTGCCATACTTCCACTCCCAAACAGTAGTGCATCAAGCCAAGATCAGTCATATCAAAACTAGAGGATAAGTCTTTCTTTATTGCACCAATCAACTCATCATCATTTCCTGTGATTATGAGGTCGTCTACGTACAACACAATCAGTGTGATACTAGAGTCACGAGCAAAGTAGTAAAGATTGAAATATGAAGAAGTGTGTATCAAACCTCTAGAAAGGAGATGCTCATCAGAGTGGATATACCAAGCACGTGGTGCTTGTTTCAATCCGTACAAGGTTTTCTTCAGTTTGCACACTTTGTCTTCCATACCATGTGTCACAAAGCCACTAGGTTGCTCCATGTACACTTCTTCTTCAAGTTTACCATTCAGAAATGCAGACTTTACGTCCATCTGATGTAGATTCCATCCAAATAGTGCCGCCAAAGCAATCACCATGCGAAGTGTATTCCACTTGGCCACAGGAGCGAAGGTCTCTTCGTAGTCAATGCCCTTACTTTGCGCATAGCCTTTCACTACAAGCCTTGCTTTGTGTTATGCAATAGTTCCATCGACATTGTACTTTGTCTTGTATACCCATTTGTTGCCAATGGGTCTTTCGCCCTTTGGAAGATCCACTATCTCCCATGTGTCATGGTGTTTGATGGAATCAATTTCCTCTTGCATTGTTTTTTGCCATATCTCCTGATTTTTGGCCTCCTCAAAGCAAGAGGGTTCAGTAGATGAAATAATATCACTCATAAGTGCAAGATTTACCTGAAACTTGTCAGGTTCCTTCCTCTCTCGTGTGGAATGCCGCAACTCTCCCTCCTTGCTAGGCTCGGCAATTTTCCCTTCCTTGTCACTCATGAGTTTAGTATACCATTTGGGTAACTTACGTTGAGGTGATCTGCTACGAGGTGAATAGGAATCCCATGGTGCATCTTGCTCCTTCCTTTTATCACCTGCTACTTCAGTCTTTTCCGATCCAATAGATTTGTTTCTCACTCTCCATATCGTCTCTATGGTGGGAGGAGTACCACGTCCGATCATCATCATCATGATGATCTTCCTGTGGTGGTAGAACTATTTCATCCTCTTTGAGAAGCTTGCATAGCTCATCATTATTCTCTTCTTCATCCCCAATCTATGGATTTCATCAAATAAGACATCACGGCTTATGTGCACACGTAGCCCCTCTGGATCATAACACCTATATCCCTTGGTTTGTTCATCATATCCTGTAAAAATGCACTTCAAGGCCTTTACTTGCATTTTGGCTCTCTTGCTCTTAGGTATGTGAATATACACTCGGCATCCAAATACTCGCAACCCATCCATCTTAGGCTTCTTACCAGTGAATGCCTCCTCGGGTGTGCGATTATGTACTGCAACTGTAGGACTTCTATTTTGTAACAACACAGCAGTTTTGACAGTTTCTCCCCATAAAGAATCAGTAACTCCTATATGTGTCATCATTGGCCTAGCTGCTTCGACAATGGTACGATTCTTTCTTTCAGCTACCCCATTTTGTTGAGGTGTATCAATTTGCACAAACTCCTGTTTAATGCCATGCTCCTTGCAAAAGTCAATAAAATATGTGGAACGATACTCACCACCACGATCTGCCCTGAGTATCTTGATCTTAGCACTTGACTGGTTTTCAACCAATGCTTTGAAGCTTTTGAAGCATCCAAATGTGTCAGACTTCTGCTTAACGGTGTAGATCCAGGTCTTCCGTGAGTAATCATCAATGAAGGTTAGCAAATAAAATGCTTTACCAATAGACATTACCTTCATTGGCCCACATAGGTCAGAGTGTATCAACTCAAGCACTCGTTTTGCCCTTGTTGCTCCTTCTTTGTTGAACTTCTTCCTGTGTAACTTGCCTAGCACGCACTCCTTGCAAATGGACTCTTCTTTGTCATCCAAACTAGGTAGACCTGTTACCATCTTGAGCTTACGAAGTAGCCTCAAGCTTTTGAAGTTCAAATGCCCCATGCGCCTATGCCATAAATCACTTTGTGATATAGATGTAGATGCTAACACATTGCATTTCGTAACAACAGCATTTAACTTGTACAAACCACAAGTTTTATCCCTAAAGCCATCAACAATCACCTTGAAACCCCGTTTCACATCCTTGATCTGGCATTTCTTGTCATTGAACTCCACCTTCAACTTATGATCTGTCATTATACCAACAGATAAAAGACTCTTCTGAAGGCCAGGAACATACAACACATTTTCAATTACCTTCACATGTCCATCAGGAAATTGAATAGGTGCTGCACCAACTCCATGGATTTGGCACTCGTCGTTGTTTGCCTGCGCAACCTCTATCTCCATCATCAATAAGCTCTAGATTTTTAAACCATGATTTGTTGCCAATCATGTGTCTCGTTGCTCCTGAGTCCACGTACCAATGTGTATGATCAATGGAATGTTGCGATGCTAATGTTGTCGCAAATTCCGTGCTTTGATCTTCGTTTCACTATCATTCTCTTCTTCGACAAAATTGGTCAACTGCTTCACTTTGCCCCTCTTAATATCCATCTTCTTTTTGCGACAATCTCTTGCCCAATGTCTAGGCTTTTGGCAATAGAAACAATTGTCTTTCTTCTTCTTACCTGATGTGGATCCTTGATTGTCATCCTCCACATTCGACTTCTTGGATTGCTTTTTGTATTTATGCTTCCCTTTGGCTAGCATTGCTTGATTTTCCGATGTGGGAAGTCGAGTTTTTACCAATTCACGCCTTTGTTCCTCTTCTAGGATGATGCCATGAAGATTTTCAAATGTTGGTAGTCTCTCCCTTGAAGCAATGCCACTTGCAAACATTTGAGAATTTTTGGGTAGGCCATTTATAGCTGTGTGAACCAGCTCAACATCTCTTATTGGTTCACCAATAGCTGTTAATTGGTCTCATAACTCCTTTATTCGTGTGAAATAGGACCCTATGCCCTCATTTTCCTGCATGTGAAACACTTATGAGTTTGGTCCTCAAAAACATCATTCGAGAGGGGTTCGCCATTTGAAACTGCGTTTTGAGTGCATCCCTAATACAGCTTCACTGATGTGGGCAATAACATGATTCTTCACTGACAAGTTTATCAAGGATAAGGACTTCTGCGCCCTTTTGTCAAATGCACAAATATCGGTTGGAGTTGTAGCTGGCCGTTGTTCCATGTTGGAGGGTCTGCGGATCCCAAGGCAACCCTAACCCTAGTTAATAAGTGAGAGGGATTTGGCACCCTGCGTGTGTAAGTCCAACCCAATGATCACATAGTTATTTGATTAATTAGAATGTTAATAAAAGGACTTTAGGCCTTTCTGCGGAACTTTTAATGTCCCAGGGCCTAAATGTCAAGTTAGTGAATAAAGTTGGTTTCACTTCAGTTTTGATGGTTCCACACTTTTTTAAATTTGAATAAAAAGAGAGGCAAGACTGGACCAATAGGATTCAGAGGCCAGGGTCCTCCTCTCTACTATAAAAAATGACCAACTTGAGTTGCTCCTGATGTTCATTTCCTCATTTCAATAAAGCAGATTGGTTCTCTTTAGAAATGGATTGATGAATGTCCTTGCTCTTCCTTTCTTTCGCTCCATCTCTCATGCTTTCTTTGGATTTTGCTAATTGTTGGATCTGATCATTATTGAGATTGCTATTTCTTATGCTTTTTGTGAGAGAGAAAGGGAGAGAGAGAAGAGTAAGTTTCTATCATTGTTGTGGATTTAGGGTTAATGGAAGTAGGGTTAATAGATGTAGTGTTAATGCTTAGTGTTAATGGATGTAGTGTTAATGCTTAGAGTTAATGGATGTTAGTGTTAGATCCTCCATTCATGTTGAAATCTGAACTATACTATCGCTCTCATGGGAACGAACCTACACGTGACAACTAACTCCGTCTCTTTGATGTTAGATTGACTAGATCTTGGATTCAGGTTAGGCAAGGAAAGAAACCCATTACAATTTTCGCGCCGTTTCCGGGGAGCTACGCCAATTTTTTAGTTTTGCAGCATGTTTGGTTGATGGTTAGCTTGCATTAGGCATCTTGTCATGGCATGAATAGTGATAAATCTGAATTTTAGGGTTAGTCTGGAAGGATTTTGCTTGATTTGAGTGGATTTGCTTGTTTGAAATCTAATTTGATTATTAAATAGGGAAAGGTATTCAGATCACCAATCTTAAGATCCATTTGGATCTGAGATATCAGAGAAAATAACAAAAATCGGTCAAATTGTCAAATTTGGTCAAAAAGAGGCAAAAAGCGTCATCAAAATTCAGAACTTTTTACCCTCTTTCAGGAAACCTTTGCCGAGTTTCAGACACCTTCGGTTTTGTTTACAGAACCTTCAGTTTGAAGGGCGAAGATTAATTCCAGCAGATTTCCAGAAACATCAGAAAAACCACCAAAAAACACCAAAAACTATCAAAACCCTAAAAAATATAGAAAAAGAACCTTCGCCCGATTCATTGTGCTTAGATGTGATTCAGATCTATCTGCTGCCAGGTCGACGAAGAATAATACCAAAAATAGAAAGGTTTTCAGAGGATCAGTTGTCATATTGTCATATTTTTGCCAAAAAAGTCACTTTTTTGCAAAATTATCAGTATTACTCTTGATCCTTCGCCAGAACCTTCATCGAGTTTCCAGAACATTCTATCTATAGTAAAGTACTATTTTTTAGTTCGGCGAAGATTCCTTGATCAGATCACAAAAAATCTTGATTTTTACCCTCGCGAGATTACAAAAACCGTATTTTCTTGTGTCAGAAACCTTCGTCCGACTGTCCATAGTTTTATCAGTGTCAGATATTCCATTTGAGAAGTCGGCGAAGGTTATTTTCCATTGCCAGAAAAGTGTTCAGAGAGTTTTTATCCCAAAATAGCACTGTTGAACCTTCGCCGAGACAACCTTCGCCTAGAGAACCTTTGCCAGTCCTAATTTTTTGTTTCTGATTTTCCAGATCAAGTCTCTATCAAAATTTGGATCAAATCTTATATATTCTGAATTGGACTCTGAGAGATTTATCATTTTTGAGAAGTATCGATTGATCGAATTTTGGGTAGTTTTTCATCATATAGAATCAGATTCTTGAAAAGTGGAATAGAGCTAGCAGATCTAATCTGAGATAGTTTTTTTGGAAAAATCTATATCCAATCTCATTATCGATTTGATCTAAATTTGTAAAGATGGCTGTCCCTGGAGGTGCTCCACAGGAGGTCAATCCAATTATTGTTAGAAGAGCACCCTGATTGGATCTACCCAAATATAATGGATTAATAGATCCAGTTAGATTTCTTCAGATCTATGCTGAATCATGTGAGGTCTATAGTGAGATTTATCCTCAAGATAAACTTAAGTTGTTTTCTATGGCCTTAACAGGCGCAACACAAGATTGGTACTATAACCAAGATGAAACTGAGCGTACATATTGGGAGGTTGTTAAACAAGCCCTTATCACACGGTTCAAACCGCGGAAGTTTATGGAAGACCCTTTCCTACTTTTAAGTAAAATTAAAATGGGAAAGCGGAAAATGGTTCGAGATTACATCGAAAGGGTGAAACGTCTTAGATCTGAATGTGAGCCTGAGCCGAATAATGAAAATGCCATGATATGTGGTTTTTGTCAGGTCTACCTAAACGGATCAGACATGAGCTGGAACGCCATAATGAGTACGCACTTTTGCAAAATGCGATGGACGATGCAATTCGGGAGGAGGATGAAGATTCAGATGATGAGCCGAATGTCAGTATATTGCCTTATACAGCAAGGCAGACTACTACGACATCCACCACTATTGCATCAACGAATGGCAATGCTACTTCAGAAATGATGCTCAATGAGTACGAGAAACTTGGAAAGACCCAGTGGAAATAGATGGAAAAGTTGCAGTTGCAATTTGATGAGAAGATCAAAGCATTGGAAAATTTCCACGGAGAAGCGAACAAAAAACCTGAGAAGTTTGCAAAGACTTTTCCTACCAGGAAAAATGTCTGGTGTTCTATTTGTACAGGAAATCACACAGTGAACGAGTGTCCTCAATTGAAAAAACAAATGGAAATCAGTGTTTGCCATCTGTGTAATTCACCTGACCATGAGACTGCCTTTTGCAACTTCAACCCTCAGATAATTCAGCAATGGTATGCCCAGATGGGATATCGAAATCCACAATATGGAGGCAATTCAGCAGCAAGACTGCGACAATCTACTCTTGGATACCCGAAACGTCTAGCTTTGCCTGCCCACCAAAACACTCCGCTCCTCCTGCCAATTTGATGGAACCAGAACCTTACGGAAGTGTTGAGCAATGGAGCTATGGTAATGATCAAGAAGATGGATCTTCAGAACAGTATGTCATTTATGTTGCCGCTCAACAACAGGCATCGAGAAATTGGGCCAGAGCACCACTTGGATGATTTGCATGTGGAGAAAATCACAGAGTTGCAGAATGCCCAAATAAAGAAAAATTTGTACCATTCTGTCGTGATTGTGGATATGGGCATTGCTATAAAGACTATCCAGCAAGACCAAAGCCACCACTAGCTACAGCACCTGTAAATTTGATAACAATCAAGCAAGGATCGGTAGCTCAGAATAAATCAAGTGCACCCTTGATGGTGGTCACCAGAGCACAAAAGCAAAAAGAACCAGTAGTGGATTCAGTACCTGTTGATTCTATACCATTGAACGATACACCAACAACATCGGGAGTCTATCCAAATCTTAATGTAGAAAAACGAAGATATCAAGATTTGAGACAATGGATTAAACATCTACAAGAAGAAGAGGAACTTGAAGCTGCTAAAGTAACAGCTGAAGTTCGGTCTTCACCATTGCAGCCTTCAAGAAATTTACGTACGGATATGAATGATCAATTACATCATCACAAAGAACTCTTTAAGATGACTGAACCGGAAGCACCGCATACAGAATTACTCATGAATATTTTGTCTAGCAAGATCAATATTTTATTGGGAGAGTTCCTAAAGTTGGTGCCAAAAGCAAAAAAAGTCTTAGCGCAAAAGTTAGCTCAAGAAGAATCAGAAGACCATCAGAAGCCGTTTTTTTGTGCTGGATTTGAAGAATCTAATGATGTACTCCATGTTGGAGCCGCTTGGGAAAGTGAACAAAAGAATATCACTCTGCCGATACAACATAGACAATTTTCTAAAGAAGCAGCCGTGATAGATTGCGGTTCAGGAGTTACCCGCTTTCTACAAAGCTATGTACAAAATGGGGCCTTACAAAGATTAAGCCTGCTACTTTTGCTATTAAGCTAGCTGATCAAACGACAGTTCGTCCACGAGGAATGGTGGAAGATATACCTGTCAGGATTGCAGGAGTACAGTTCGTCATTACTTTCATCATGATGGACTTACCAGAAGCACCAAATGTCTACCGAGTTCTCTTAGGACGTCCATGGTTACGAGTTGTGCAAGTAGTTCATAACTGGGGGTACCGGCAAAATCACTTTTGAAAATCGTGAACGTGCAGTTAAAGTTGACCCTACAACTTGGACTATCAAGCCAGTGGTTCAAAAAGCGGATGACGATTCATCAACGATGGATCACACTTGTGATCGACTAGAGAAAAAATTGGGAGTTCACTACGATTCTCAAATGGATACTGTCAATTGAAACGAAGCTCTTGCAACAATTGATTGTACAGCAGGATATATGTGTCAACAAGAAATTCAATCAGAGATGAGCGACATTTCCTTATTAGATCGAACTTTGGATACGCCAATCACATTTCCACTAAATGTGCTGAATGTAGCCTGGATATCAACAGAACCTATACCAGATCCAATTGAGGATGATCTCATACCAATGAGCCATGCCTTAACTTATGATGGCAATGCAGAACTTACGGATGAACAGATTCTACATCATATGGATCCGACCAGATTTGGAGTGCGTAATGTTCCTGATGAACCAACAATCAAATCGCCCAAAGCAGTTATATTAAAGAGAGACATGATCACAGGTTCGATGACGAAGAAACAAACAAAGCAACATTATAATACGATCCTGAAATGGGAAAATCCCCCTCAAAAAATCGATTCAAAGGAAGTACCACCTCTATTGGATAAAGGCAAAGGAAAAGTCAAGAATGATTCAGATCTCCAGCAAGGCATCATCATCTAAGAAGTCTTCACTTGTGAAGAAAGATTTATCATCCCGAAAGTCATCACCTCCACGATCAATTCCTGCTAAGAAGGCTAAACGAAGATCCAAGACAAGTCCTTTCAAAAAAGAACAAGCAAATGTAGTCCAACATGACATGCCAGAGCATTTTAAACGTTATACACTGGATGATGTGGTTATCATGTTACCTAAAACACATCGTGAACCTGAAGAACACATGGCGGAATCTAAAGAGGTTTACGATGGCCCAGCTAGGGCGCAGCCAATGAATCTTGCAGAACCAAGAGAACCGGAAAAGATTGTACAAGTGGGATCACAACTTACTCCTAAACAGTATCAAGCACTCTGTTTGTTACTTATTAAGTATCAAGATTGCTTTGCATGGACTTATCAAGATTTGAAGGGTATTCCGACATCAGTCATTGAACATACCATACCTTTAGTACCTGATGCAGTACCAAAGGTTACAAAGTTCTATCGCTGTAATCCTAATGTGGTAGATCTGATAAAGAAAGAACTCAAAGATTGTTTGACGTCGATTTCATTTATGAGATTGAGCATACCGAATGGATTTCACCGATTGTCATTGTTGCTAAAAAAAATGAGAAATTGCGAATCTGTGTGAATCTCAAAGCATTGAATAAAGTGACACGAAAGGATCACTTTCCGTTGCCTTTTCCAGAAAGCATTTTGGATCGCCTTGCTGGAGCGGAAGCTTATACTTTTCTGGATGGATTTAGTGGTTACAACCAGGTTAAGATTGCACCTGTCGATCGCCTATAAACTGATTTTGCAACAGAATGGGACACCTATGCTTACAAAGTAATGTCGTTTGAACTCTGTAATGCACCAAGTTCATTCCAAAGAGTAATGCAATTTGCCTTTAAAGATTATCTGCAGAAATTTCTTGAAATTTACTTGGACGACTTGGGAGTTCATAGTTCAGATACAGACCACCTGGATCGATTGGAGAAAGTCTTTGAAAGATGTCGCAAACATCAGACTTCTCTAAATCCAGAAAAATACGAGATATGGGTTTCTCACGGAGTGGTGCTTGGACATGTGATATCAAGACATGGTATTGCCACCGATTATTCTAAGATCAAAGTGATTGTGGAATTGCCATCGCCAGCAACAATTCGAGGAGTTTATGTGTTTATGGGTCATGCGAACTACTATCAAATTTTTATTATCTTCTTTGCGGATTTAGCACGACCTATATACAAATTAACTATTGTTCCTATTTGGACAGTAGAGGCGTTAGAAGCCTTTGAAAAGTTAAAAAAAAAACATTATCTTTAGCACCAATACTGCGTTCTCCAGATTGGACATTAGAGTTTCATGTTCATACGGATGCCTCAAAATACGCCATTGGATCAGTTTTGACGCAGCCAGGTGACTATAAGAAGGATTATCCTATACGATCTGCAAGCAGACAACTTACAGATCTAGAGAAGAATTATTCAACAACAGAACGTGAAGCGCTAGCCATGATTTTTTCTGTTCGGAAATTTCGTCACTACCTCATGGAAACGCACTTTGCATTTTATACGGATCATCAACCGTTACTTTACTTGGTAAATAAGACGTGTAATATTGGACATATTGCAAGATGGTTATTATTATTGACTGAATTTGACTTTCGAATTGTGGTAAGAAAGGGGAAACAACATTATCTAGCCGATCATGTTTCGCGGATTGAATTTGCACCAGTTAATACTGAAGTGGATGATGAACTGCCAGATGCTACTTTGTTCTATGTTGAAGCAGTACCTGAGTGGGCGGCAGATATTGTTGAGTACCTGATGCTAGGACAACCGAATGACTCTTTGACAAAAGTACAGAAAAGACAGTTGATTCATAAGGCTCAACCTTATCAATTAATTGCAGGACAATTGTATCATCGTGGATCAGATAATATTTTACGAAGATGTGTTTTACCGCATAAAGCACCAGATTTAATCATGTTTTCACATGATGGCATGGGTGGAGGACACTTCTCTACAAATATTACTGTTCGCAAACTTTTGCAATCTGGTTGTTGGTGGCCTACGCTCATAAGGACACAAAAAATTTTATTCAGACATGTGATGTCTACCAGCGAGCACGACGACCTACTCGACAGAATTATGAACCCTTACATCCGATTTTATCGCAAGCACCGTTTGAAAAATGAGGATTGGATTATGTTGGTCCTATTCATCCCGTTGCGCAAGGATCTCTGGCCCGATACATTATCGTTGCAACTGATTATATGACCAAGTGGGTTGAAGCCAAAGCTGTCAAAGTGGCTGATGTGAAATCTACGGCCAAGTTTCTATATGAAAATATTATAATCAGATTTGGATGTCTGATCGAAATTGTCAGTGATCGGGGTACACACTTTGTTAATCAAACAATAAAGTGTTTACTGGAAGATTTTTTTGTTATACACAGATTTAGTACTCCCTATTATCCCAGAGGGAATGGCCAAGCTCATTCTCTGCACCATTATGACAAAGACAGTTGAAGCGAGTCGGTCTGATTGGGAACATAAACTGTATGCAACATTATGGGCATTCAGAACCGCCTACGAAAATAGTACAAATCAAACACCTTTTCGACTGGTTTATGGTCAAGATGCTGTTATGCCAATTGAATTTTTAATCCCATCTTTAGGCATAGCAGCAACGGAACAATTAAATGATGATCAGTCTTTACAACTTCGTCATGAAGCGTTGCACAAATTATGTGAAATCCGATTGATGGCAGTTCATGCCTTAGCAGCAGAGAAAGCCCGTCGCAAGGCATGGCACGATTGTCGATTGCAACAAGAAAGATCTGGAAGCAGGAGATCTTGCATTGATGTACAAAACCAAGCTGATCAAGGGTAAGTTGAAGTTTACTGGTGAAGGCCCGTATAATGTGAAGGAAATCCTGAACTATGGCGCAGTAATTCTTGAGTACTTGGATGGAAAACGATTTGATACTCCGGTAAATGACAGCCGATTACGCAAGTTTTGGCAGCCTGCTCCGCCAATTCAGCAAGCCTGATCTCAATATATTTTTTCATTTTATTTGTTTTCAGTATTTAATTTGTTGACTTTTTTTTGGAAAAAGACAGTTAAAAAAAAAAGAAAAAAATAAGAAAAGACTGATGAGCAAAAGTCAAGAAGTCATCAACATAAGAAAAAGGAAGCACAATATTTTTTTTTTTTATGAAAAATGATTTAGAAAATCACTGTTTTGGACAGATTTGGCCAATACAGTATCAGAAACCTTCGTTGAGCTCTCAGACTGTACATCCACCCTTGATTTATCTAAATTGAGGTGGGCGAAGGTTTTTGACAAGAGAAAATTCAATTTTTGAGTCAAGCGAATATTTAGTGATATGCCATTTTGGGAACCTTTGCCGAGCATCATAACCTCATTATGAACCTTCGTCGACCTGCTAGATGATCTTAAAATGTCCAACTTAGGTTGTTCATTAGGTTCAGATTGTGAAAAAATGCATTTATGACAATACCTGGGTGAAGGACCCTCCTGGGCGAAGGTCCATCCTTCGTCAGACCTGGAAAACGCTCGCCTCATAGGTTCAGATCTCTAGAAACCTTTGCCGAGATTTTTATAGCCTATTTTTACAGTACTGTACATGCCTGCAAATTTTTGTTCAGAACTGATCAGCCAAACTACTATTCAGTGTAATGGACCCACCAAATTAAGCTATAAGTTGGCTGAATTCGATTCATTCCTCACTTGTGCTAGCGAAGGTTTTGCGATTTTTTCTTGCGACCGAAGTCTTCCAAATTTCCTGCATTGCCTTCTGATACACTTTCACGCGTTTATAATTCCTTTTTGATCATCATGTCTTCTACCGATACTTCCCAGTCTCCGCGCTTATACTATCCATCGTGATGTCCCATCTGCAACGGACATCATGATTCTTCCTAGCACAAGCATGGTCACTCAGTGGATGACCCTTACGGAGCCTCTACTTACTGCAATGAGTATTCATGAGAGAGAATATGGATTTCATCACTCTTTCCTTCAATACGTGGAAGGAAGAGAAATCCAAGTTTTATATCATCTTCCAAGGAGCCACACACAAGGTGCGCATCACTGAGGCCGCACTTGCAGCTATAGGAATCTCATCCGGTACGCAAGCCTCACCCAATCACAAGCACGCCAAACAGGCCATCAAGCCGTACATTGACCTCACCAACGATCTGCACTGGACTAATGATGGCTACCTTCTGGAAGCCATCACCGAGCCTTCCATCCACGCCGCTGCCCAACTACTGAATCATTTCCTAATGGTTGGCAACCTCAGGAAAGACCTCATCACATCTCAAATCCTTCATAGGATAGTGGAGTCCCACACTAAGTTGGCCAAAGCCCCTCTTGAACCATATAACTGGTTCAATATTGTTTCTGGAGAGCTCAAGCGAGCTATAAGGCCAATACAAAGCAGCAGTTTGCCGCTGGCTCTCGATTGTCCCTCTTAGCCGCTTCTCACTTAGAAAACAGAATCCATGACTTCCACCTGGATTCTATACTTTCGGTTTACGAAGAAGCACCAACCAAGTCATCTCATCAGGCCTCAAGTTCTCATAGTCGTCGTCGTCCATGCAGCGAGATCATAATTTTTGACTCGCCTTCCGCGTCACGACGTCGCACTAGGCATACCTCGTCAGCTGCGCTTCCACCCCCTGCTGCTGTTCGCAACTGAACTTCCCATTCCCCTCGCCTCTGCTCCCATACAACGACAGTCTGTGACCATTGGGCCTACCATTCCCATCACAGCTACCTAGGCCGCCTCATTCCCCCACACCGAAGCAACCTCACCCAACACACAGTTCTTCATGGATATGTTCCATGATTCCGACCCCCTTGGGGCCACCGAAATCTTTGAAATGCCTCAGAGCCCAGCGCCCTTTGAACCCCAATTCCCTGGAAGAGGATTCGGGCATATCCATGAATCTACTGTTGGTGTCGAAGATGCCAGTCAGCAACCACCCACACAAGGGTAGCCCAGCCACACTTTGGGTCGACACAGCTGTAAAGTCACCAAAGTAGTTCGACGCCACGGTGCCTGAAGGGTTTGAAGAAGATGATACTTTTGAAGAAGAAGAGACCTTGGCACCTATTCCATGCCTACTAAGGACAGTACCATCAGGGTCTCCTGCTGCTGCCACCTCCACGACCGTCGATTCTGGTGATGCTCTAGGGTTAGTTTCAAGCCTTGGGCAAGTGATCCAGTCTATGCTGGATAAGAAGAAGGAAATGGAGCAGAGGATCTCTGATCTAGGATCCGAAAACACTCTGATCAGCTAGAAAATTGTCCAGCTAGATCGAGAGGTGAAGATAGCCAAGCAACATGAAGAAAAGACTGAAAGCAAAAAGAAATTGGCCCAGCAACAAGCTGATTGCTTGAAAACCTACATCAGCTCCCTGCAAAACGCCTTGACAACCTCACAGGATCGGGTAGATAAGGCAGTGCAAGATGCCAAGCAACAGGTGCAGCTGCTGAAGGGGCAATTACAGATGGCCAAACAAGATCGCACACGGCTTGAAGGTGAATTGGATGCGACCACCCTTGAGCGTGATGCATATCTGCAAACACAAATACTCGATCATCCGGTCACACCGACGGAGATTGCATATTTGTTCAAAAAAGTGGAAACATACAAGGTGGCCCTTCAGGGATTCCAAGGCCGCTTTGATAGGTTCAAAGGAGCAGCTTTAGCCGAGTTGGCAAAGGCAAAAGAGACCATCAACGCCTATGAAAAAGCCGCCGCTCAAGTGTTGGAAGCCGACCACAAATCCCCGTCCCAGTCATGCCGCAATTCTCCCCTTCGCACCAAGAAGCTGTACAAATGGATACAAGGGTTGATTCGAGCATGGACCAGGGGGGAGCTCCAGATCTAGTAGATTAACCGCCAACCATACCGACAGTACAAGCGGGTCCATCGTCATCAAGGACAAGCCATTTATTCAGAAGGCCATCAGCGTCGAGGACCAGATCCAGACCTTCTTAAAGCAACATCCACATGAGTCCTCGCGTGGTGGATGAGTTTCTCAAATTTAAGACCTCCGAGATCGAGGCCGACAAAGAATTGGACAAAATACCTGCACTAGGAAAGCATCAAGCATGGAGAATCACGGTTTTTGAGAAAACTCCGGAACCAATTAGGAGTTACGTCGCCAGCCCTCGCCAGTTGCGGGTAGATCCTTATTACATGCCAACATCGCGAAGACATAAATGAAAATATTTGGGATTGGCTATGGACAAAATCGCCATCCATATGCCCAATTGGCCAATCATCCATCAGCCTTATAGCTTGAACATTTCAGTGGACTTCCACCGTGCCTTACAAGCATATCAGAGAGAGTATGTCCACTCTCCGGATCTAACGGTGCGACAATCGGCAATGTTTGCAAAAGATCTAACTCTGTTGGTGTCAGTGGCAACCAAATGGGATGATTGCCTTCCTACCCTGACATTCGATCCAAATAAGCCGATGGCCTTAAAGCAAATCAAAGATCAGCTGCCGATTGCTCGACTATATTTCCGTGCGGCTATGATGGGAGGCTCTTGGGAATCCTGCTTCACCTCATGGACAACTTCCAAGTGGATTGCCGGAGCCCACCGTTGTTTCCTGCCGCATAATTTGGATTTCAATACTGCATGCCTTGACTTTATGGAGAAGGTGCAGTATCACTTAATTAAGATTCGGCACGAAGCCAATAAAAGTCCCCAATAACTGTATATTGCAGGTGTCGTGGGACCGCCACCAGTTTTGGTGGGAGATACTGTTGGAGGGTTTGTGGATCCCAAGGCAACCCTAACCCTAGTTAATAAGTGAGAGGGATTTTGGCACCCTGCGTGTGTAAGTCCAACCCAATAATTACATAGTTATTGATTAATTAGAATGTTAATAAAAGGACTTTAGGCCCTTTTGCGGGACTTTTAATGTCGCAGGCCTAAATGTCAAGTTAGTGAATAAAGTTGGGTTTCTCTCCAATTTTGATGGTTCTCACACTTTTTTAAATTTGAATAAAAAGAGAGGCAAGACTGGACCAATAGGATTCAGAGGCCAGGATCCTCCTCTCTACTATAAAAAAGGACCAACTCGAGTTGTTCCTGATGTTCATTTCCTCATTTTAATAAAGCAGACTGGTTCTCTTTAGAAATGGATTGATGAATGTCCTTGCTCTTCCTTTCTTTCCCTCCATCTCTCATGCTTTCTTTGGATTTTGCTAATTGTTGGATCTGATCATTATTGAGATTGTTATTTCTTATGCTTTTTGTGAGAGAGAAAGGGAGAGAGAGAAGAGTAAGTTTCTATCATTGTTGTGGATTTAGGGTTAATGAAAGTAGGGTTAATGGATGTAGTGTTAATGCTTAGTGTTAATGGATGTAGTGTTCATGCTTAGAGTTAATGGATGTTAGTGTTAGATCCTCCATTCATGTTGAAATATGAACTATACTATCGCTCTCATGGGAACAAACCTACGCGTGACAACTAACTCCGTCTCTTTGATGCTAGATTGACTAGATCTTGGATTCGGGTTAGGCAAGGAAAGAAACCCACTACATTCCACCCCAATGACAATGTCCCACAGCTCCTTTTCCATGAAAATACTTTTCATTTTGAATTTCCAAATGCTGTAATTGGATACCCCGTCCAATCTACTAGCTTCTCCAAGCACGGATTCTCCCAATCCTGCCATTTCACCAAAAATTGCTCCTATAGTGCCTTAATGAGGCCCAATGACAAGCTTATAGAGCAATTTAAACTTCTAAAAGTCAACTTTAAGGTCTGACCAAAAAAGTTTCAGGACCTCTCGCCGCTTTTTTGCCAAATCAGAAGCCAAATCGGTGTCGTCCTCCAAAATGCCCTTCGTCACCAACTCCCAACTTCTTGCCCACTAGAATGGTGAAAAGACTTTTGGCGCACTCCGAACACTTTCTCCGCGACAATCCCTCTGTTTTCAGGTATCGTACTTGTAGGGTACAGTCCTTTTCTACCCTTAATTTGGAGGATTTTGGCTTTTGGACGGCCTTAAACGGAGCTTTAGACCAAAAGTTAAAGGCTCTTGAAGAAAACACATTGTTTCTTCACTTTGAAGTAAACTCTTTTTTCAAACGAATTTGAACTTCAGGGTCCCTTTCAACTTGAAAATTTTTAATGAAATTGAAGGTGTGCATGGCCCTTCAGTGCCCTTCGAGTCCACATCAAGTTCATCCAATGGTTGATCTCCAATCCACGGTCCACATCTTATCATGGAGACTTAATCTACATCACATATTAATTGGATTTTCTATTCGATGGTTCTCGGCGAACTTGGGCAATAACCATTCCTCCTCCATGCACTGAACACTTCAGACACTCAGGTCTGCCTCGCGCTGGCCACGCGGATGATCCGAGTCCTGTGACTACGTTAATCTGGCTATGGCTACCTCCACGATTTCCTCCACGCCTTCCTTCCGATTGATTCAGCGCTCAGAACGCTCTACGGCTACTCACGACCATTTGTGGGCACATTCTACCTGCTAGGGTGCCCCTCTCCATGCATTCACAACACTGAACCATAGTCTGTGTGGAGAAAGATCCACAGTTTTGTACATGAAAACCCTAGATGTAGAAAGGATGGAGCTTTCTTGAGATTTACTCAACCCTTTTCTGAGATTTTTCTGGTAGTTTCCTACACTACTGAGGTCGCCCTACTGCAAGAACTCTCTGGAGATGCAAACAAGCTGTTCTTCTCAGCAACCCTCTGTTTGCTCCAATCAACTTGAAAATTTAGCAATTTTCAGTTTTGCTCCTGGATCAAGCCAATAGCTTATTCTGAAGCCTTGAATTCAACTGCACCTTCAAAACGATTGCTTGCTTGACTAACCGTAAACGGTTCTTCGAATTTTTTCAAAATTCGGCTTCCAGCTAACACCGAACTGCGCCACTCCCGGGTTCTGATACCATGTCAAGGATCTTACTGGCAGTATAGTTAGCTAATTTGCAAGCAATCTGACATCAATCAGATAAACAGTAAAGAGAGATCACACACAAAACCAAGAGAACACTTCTGAACTGTATTTACAAAAGAGACTGAAAGATATATATACACAGTCTAATTTTTGTGGGGTACCACTGCATGACAGTTCGGTCCCCGTTACGGACACGTGTCCCAACTTACACTACGTGTACCGTCAAATTGGCACACATGCATACTATCACAAAGACAGTAAAAAACTCGAAATCACTGCTGAACATGGAAAGTCATGAACTGTGAGAGAAACTCGGGCTTACTTATTCTAACATGTAGCTCCTTCAAATTGATTTTCTTTTCTTTTTAAAAGAACTGTAATTTTGTGTCGCGGGCAACCCGTAAATAAGCCATTTTATCTATAGTATAGTATGCAACTCAGCAAAAAAATAGTGTAACTTTTGAACGATAGCTCGGATTGAGACGATTATGGTGCCATTAGAAAGCCCTCGATGAGAGCTTTTCAATAACATGACCCAGTTCCGAGCTATGGTGAAGTTATGGCCGGTCAAAGTTTTGGTCGGTCAAATACCTGGTCAACCCGATATCTATTTCAAGCACAGTTGACCGACCATACTGTGCTTGAAATAGATATCGGATTGACCAAGTGTTGACCGACCAAAACTTTGACTGGCCATAGCTTCTTCACCATAGTTCGGAATTGGATCACGTTGGTGTCGTTGGAAGCTCTCGTCGAGGGCTTTCTAATAGCACTGTAATCGTCTCAATCCGAGTTGTCGTTCAAAAGTTATGATTTTTTTTCAGTCACAGACTACACTTTGCACATAATAGCTAACCATCAAAGACTGTGTGGGCACGACTGCGAGCATAAAAAGATTTTATTTTAGTATTTTACATTGCCAAAAAATTGTCATCCTACATGGCAATCCTTATAGGGCCCCTTTCCAAAGCCAAATTTTCTCTAATGTCTATTGCTTTTCCATTTTGTTTGTTTCCCTCTATTATTGAAGACACGCATATTGTGGGACCTGCTAACGATGCCATTCCAGCTTTCCTGCATTTCTCTCAATGACTCTCGCCTTTGGGCCTCACTGTGAATCCCTCTAAGTGCGTTGCTTGGTGTCCTCAGGAAAATCCTTCATGAGCTCCCTTTACCTACAAGTTTCAATACTCCGGTTGATGAGATTCGAGCGCTTGGTATTCCTATATTTTTTCTGACTTTGTGGCTTCCTCTTTGCGGGACACTTTGGGCGCACATCTTCGTCACGCTGATTTGCTACCAAATCTTGGCAACGCTCAAGTTGCTCTAGGGATTCTCACTCAATGCTTTGCTCAACGGTTAAGTTATGTCCTACAGTGTGTTCCTCCCTCCTCAGATGTTTTGGCTTTGCTACATGATTTCGATAATACTTTATCAGATATTCTGGGCGACTTGATGGGTTTAGAAACCTTTCATATTCCTGATGGTCAGTTCGTTAAGCGACAAGTCTCTCTTCCTGCTTCGTTCGGAGGTGTTGGTCTTACTTGTACAACTTCTAATGCTCCAGTTGCTTTTTTAGGAAGTTGGGCCCTTGTTGCCTCTGCACTTATCTCTCAGTTTCAGTAAGACAACAAGCTCATTCTTTTGATTTAGTAGCTCATGTGGAAACATGCAATCTTCCTTTCCAACAACATTTTCGTGCGGCCAAGGATCTCATCCCTCCACCTGTGCGAGTTTCGTTGCCTCCCTTTAAGACTTTGCTCAGCCATTAGTGTGCTCATTTTCAAAAGTATCTTTTGGAGCGGTTTCACTCACATGCTTTCACTCAGCTTCTCAGCGATTCACTTTTTGATGAGACTCGGGCTCGCCTTCTGTTTTGTGCAGGCCCATGTGTTGGTGCTTGGCTTGTTGTGTGCCCTGTTTGTTCCACTCTTGCGTCTTTCTTCAGAGCTGTTTGTCACCCGCTTTTCGAGTTAGATTGGATCTCCCTCATCTAGTGCTGACGGGTTCGACGAAATGTTCCTATGGTTACCCTCTTAATTCTCTTGGCACTCATCTCATGCGTTGCCTTTTTGGCGGAGATCGCACCGCGACTCATGATTCCATTTGTGACGTATCGACATCTATTGCACATGAGTGCAACTTTTATGTTGTCCGGAGCAGACCCACATCTTGCCTGTGTTTGATTCATAGTCGCCTCAACGTCATATTGATCTTGTTCTTTCGCGCGAGGGAATTCGTACGTTTGAGGATGTTGTTGTTGCTGATTCTTCGCGACCAGACCTCCTTCGCCGTGCTTCAACTACTCAAGGTGCCGCTGTTTCTCATGCGATTCAAGATAAGGAGCGGGATTATTCACATCGGACTCCTGGAGAAGAATTTATTCCTTTTGCCTCAGGTGGGTGCCTGCATAAGAAATTCAATGATTTTCTTTCATCTTGTGCAGGTTTTGCAGTGAAGCTCCAAGGACGTGGTGCCTCACCTTTATCTATCATTACTATTATCGTCAACGAGTTTCTACCACTTTACAACGCACTAAATCACTTACAATATTTTGACGTGCCGTAGTTGCAAAGAACGACTGCTTCACAGCTTCGTGCATTGCCTAAATTTCCAACTATCTTAGCTAGTGAATCACATCAAGCAGTAGACTTTTTATAGCTACTTTGTGAGATTGTTGCTTTGTTATAGTTTATGTATAATGTCTGAATTCGCCTTATAGCCTTTACACTTATACATGCATTCCTTTGTACTCTGATTAGTTTCCCCATCGTTTATAAATAAAAACAAAAAGTTTCTCCTACCGATCATCTAAATCCATTACTCATTGGTAGGGAACCGAGTCTAAATCCATTACTCATTGGAATAGCCAACCCAGTCTAAATCGTAGGTTGGTGACTTACACCCTTTATAGCCCCTTGCTCGAGAAGGAAACCTTTTTAACATTGCCATTATTCGATGGGAGAGTGTCAAGAGTGTGAGCGAGAAAGATGAGCGGAAAGAAGAAAGGCAAGGAGGAGGAAGGGAAGGGTGGCATGGCGGAGGCTTTGGAGCGGGATGCTCTGCTGGCTATCTTTGAGCTTCTGCCAGCGCGCGCGCTTGCCTCTGCTGCCTGCGTGTGTCGCTCTTGGTACTATGGGGTGCAGACTATTTGTTCTCGCCCCTGCATCGTCTCTGCTTTATCCCTCCAACCCAACCTCAAGGCACCCACCTAACACTACTTACTCTCTTCTACGCAATTTACAGACTTTTGCATTTGGGTCCCTAAAAGTTGGATTTTATTCTTTTTTATTTGCACTCTGGTTTCCTGGATCTCAAATGGCAATGAATATGTTTTTTGTGAATTGGTTGTAATTTCCGTCCAAAATTTAATATAGGTTTGCTTTTTCCTGTACATGGGAGGTACAACTGTAGCAAGGACAAATTAATATGGAGACTAGCCTCAACAATATCGGATTACGAGAGCTACGCAAGTAGTTTAGGATGCAAACAATGTATGCCAGAAGTCTAGATTGCCATTGGTGCCATATCCAGGTAGTTTGTGAAGCTGATGCGCATGGAATGAAAGATGCCTTTAGTCTTCTTGTAAGAGCAAGTAATACTTTTGCATTTGTATTCTTTGATACAAGCTATATAGTTGATTAGCGTGTTTTTTCTTAACTTAACACCCTGACATATCAGAGCATCAATAAGTGCAGTAGTGATATCCATAGGATCAGGAAATAATTCTGATCTGTTATCTGAAGTCAGGGATATTATGTTTGAGGGATATACCTTTTGGTACGAAACGCGGTTCAGAAAAGTGTTTCTGGCCGTGTTTTTGATCGCGTTTCTGGAAGGGGGGGTGGAAACTATGGTCAAGACATACATTTGCATCTTTGTTTTTGTTGTTACTATGCTATACAAGGTCTTGACCCTATTCCTAAGCTTGTTGTTGGATACAATGGCGGATTTGAGATTTCAGACTTATCTCCCCTATTACTTATGAGTTGGTGTCCAAGATTACTCCCATTTTCCATGTCAATCTCCTTTGTGCCACCGTTTCAATGCTGTTAAGCCCTCTTTTTCGACTAGTGATGAACTTTATCCTTTTCGACTAGTTGCTAGCATCCAAGCACAGATTTATTAACATTGTTGCGAATCAATTATTGGGTTCTTGGTAGAGTGGCACAGACCACATGCTAATCAATGCATACGAGAAACCAAAGAACTTTTTGTGTATTTGGCTTAATTTCATCATTGTTTATGATTAAAAAAACAGATTATTAGGGTTCTCCATCGATTTACTTAGTGGTTTGACGTTATTTTGTAACTTTTATTGTGCATATTGTACTATTATGCTCATGATTGAGGCCTTTTTGCGTTCTTATTGATATTTTTGTTTGAAATATTATTTTTTATCGTTTTCATTGTATTGCTTAGTTTTTCTATGAACAAATCTTGATTCTATTAGATGATGGCATTATTTAAGGAAAAGTGTCTTTCTATCTATATCTCTGGACAAGGTTGTGGGTATTGTAATATGTTTTTCCTAACCTTGAAATTGTTGCTATTTGTTTGAGAGTTGCAGTGTGGCATGTCCAATTTGAGATGTTTAGGCAAGATTCATAAATTGATGGTTTGATGTCTACTTGTAGTTTGCCATGGAAGAAGTGCTAGAAAAAGTTCTAGCACAACCATTTCGGCCGCAATTTGCGATCCTATTTGCAGGTCAAAAGTTCAACCTCTCCAAGATATCATATATGGTATGTATGTACATTTTCATATATCACTTAGTTGTTGGATTCTTCTTTCTCTTTACCTTTCTAAATTCAAATTTTTTTGCTATTTTGATTTACTTGAATGTTATACAAAAGGGTTGGTTTAGATGGAAAGCTTTATGAAATTTTTATGCTCCTCGTTATAGGAAAACAACACGTCGAGCTGGAAATAGGCTTAAGAACTGTAGACGGAATGCCAATCATGGCCATATCCATTAAAATGAACATAAGGCGAATCTGATCTACAACTGAATGTAGTGAAGGCTTAAGCTAATATATCTTAATGCTAATTCATGAGGCACTCTCAATCAAATCAACCTACCAAATTTGGAGGCTTGAGTAGAGGTATTTGTAGTTGACTAGGAGGTTGGTGTTATCGCCGGATTGAAGCTCTAACATGACCTTGGAAGTTATGGTTATTGGCTTTGGCGCTATTCAAACATGAGGGCGCTAATTGCTTTATTGTCATGCTTGAATCAAGGGTTGAAATGGGTTCCATACTAGTGAGCACAACTTGTGGAATAACCATGGTATGGTATGTGGTAAACCTGGCCATGGGAGCAGAGAGTCAAGTATGGGACTGGACAGTCCCTCATCTTCCTCTGCAACTTCAAGCCTATAAGGATAATTTAGACTTTCATATAATGAATTTGGACAAAGTGGATGTAATACTTGGCAAGGAGTGGTTTTCTGAACATAATGAGTCATTGATAAAACTATGTCACCCATAGAGCTAAATGGAAATGTGGGTATTTCTTCTCATGATATGCTTTCTGCTTTAGAAATGGTTGAATGCATTAATAATGTGGATTGTGATTCTTATTTGTGTTGGTTAGAGGATTTTGTTTACCATGAAGAATGCAATTCCAAAACTATCATATGCAACTTGCACTAATGACTAAGAACCTGAAGGAAGAAGATTTGCCAGAAGGTGAAACGTTTAGGAGACTTAGACAAGAATTTAGTGACGTTTTCCCAGAACAGCTACCAAAGAGTCTTCCCCCCTCTCGAGGTGTCGACCTTGAGATAAAACTTCCTCTCGAAAGCTCACCTGTATCAATGTACCCATACAAATTGAGCACTAAAGAAGAGGATGCAGTGTTAGTCCTCCGGTTACTTGGATTGAGGAGTTGAATCGAAGTTTTGAGACTATGAAACACTATGTCTACAACTCTGATTTCACACATAGTCGATCCTAACAAGCCGTATGTGCTTGAGACGAATGCTAGTGATTATACTGTGGGTGCGGTCCTATATTAGGATGGTCAGCCGGTTGCTTTTGAAAGCAAAAAAGACCCCCGCCTAGAGGCGGTATTCTACCTATGACAAGGAACTTTTTGTAGTTATTAATGCTCTTAAAATCTAGAGACATTATTTATATGGATCCGGGTTTGCTATAGTCATTGACCACCAACCATTAAAGTATATTAATGATGCGGTAGACCTTCGTGGTCGTAAAGCCGGGTGGTCAGAGTAGCTCCAAGAATTCTTGTATGACATTAAGTACCGAAAGGGTACGTCAAACGGTGTCGCAAATGCCTTAAGCTGGATTGGAGAGGTTAATCAATTAAGCTTTTCTGAGATCCATCTGATTTGTATTTATTCCCTTAAACACTTGGGAAAAAGAGCAAGACCTTAGACTGAGATTCCTAGATTTCTTTCCTTAGAAGAAAAGTCTTTTAAGGGGGAGGAATGTTAGGGACCCAACCCCTTGGGTCCCACACCTAACTTGAAACTAGACATTGGACTGGGCTTGTTGACTTTGACCAATGACTCATGGACTGCATGTAGGCCACTTGTCGTAATCAGGGATATGTGCTTGGCATGGAGACTTCTACCTTCGAGGTACATAAGGGGAGGAGATATCACTTATCATTATTTTATCTACCTGGGAGGTGGATGGTAGTATGTATGTGCATAGCCAGGATGAGAGCTAGCTAGGGGTAGGAGATGGCTGAGAGCTCGGTGGTATGGGACACCATTAGGGTTGGAGGTCTTATCCTTCTTGTTTTAGGTCATAGGTCAGGGCACGGAGGGTGGATCTGGATTGGATCCTACGGCGGGGTGGACGTGAGCATTCAATTTCTTGTGCTTGACTGGCACCTAGCGGTTTACGGTCGATTAGGGTTGTAACAATTCATGTTAGACCAGGGATGCAAACTGCTGTAGACATAGAATCACCGTTACAATCTTTATGTACGAATGGCATGAGTTACAACGTATAATGTACACAAAGTCAACATAAGAGTTTCAGTTCTGGTCTATTTTCTTGTTCATGTTCTTCTGTTCAAGGAGGAATTTTATGGCATTTTGGTCACCCTGTGTGTCTACCAGAACTGCTATATTGCCTGAAAATCTGGGAAAAAACAGATAATCAGGTGTTTTCTGAAAGAATAGCTTTATTACAAACGAAACGGGCCTAGAGGATGAAGTAGGGAGATAAAGAAAGTCACCTATGATTCGACTCTCTCGTATTGCAGTGTCTACTAAATTCACTATTGAAGTTGCAAAATTCAAAACATAAATCAAGAACTGTAACAGAAGACAGTGAAGTAGAAAGAATATTATGACTTATGTGGGAATTTTGTGACATATCTAATGTGAGTAGATTCCTCTTCTGAAGAATCTGTCTATTTTGAAAAAACTGAAAATATAGAATTGCCTAATCAAAGAGAACATGGGGGGGAGGGGGAAACTCTAAGAGAAGACATTTATATTAAAGGAATGAGTGGCGGGCCTCTACAAGTGATTGGAGTAGAAAGCTTTGTTTATTGAAGAGTTTTTTTGCATTTTACTGTGGCTGATGCTTGCAAATCTGGTCAGCAGCTCAAATCGAATCTTCCTGGTGGCATTGTAGTCATTGGGTGCCATGCTGCAGGCCTCATAGGCTTGGATGTTGCAACCAACAAACAAAAGGAGGTATATGTGAAACTTCTGTCCTATTCTTATATTATCTGGAAATTTTGTCTAATGCAGGTAGTTGTACTGTGTTTTTTATGGCAAGGAGCCGCTATGACAATACTAGTGATAGAAGAGATTTCCAATATTTGTAGCACAATTCTACTGCAGATAAGCACATCAAGGTGCTGTCATTTTGACAATAGCTTTGCTTGCTTTACAATGAGGCTTTAGGGTGGTGTTTCGGCATTCAGAAACAAGGTCAACAACTCATCAGAAAAGTGCTGGACTAGTTTTGACATTGGGTTGCTTTCCTGGTGTGCACGTGGAAACGATATCTCTGAAGAATTTCTATTCTGTATGGTTTGACATCTTAAAGACCCTTTTCTTCTGTGATCATCTTATTCAGAACGTTATTTAGCTTGTGGAATTCAAGTCTCTGTTGGAGTAGACCCTACTTTACCTGAATTTTAGCATTTTAAGCTAGAATGTCAGCTTATGCTATCACCTCCAAGCATTTTCTTCAGAAAGATAAAATTGGTTCAGGCAGCTCTTGAGGCATAAAAGCAATGTTCTGTTTTACCAAGTCGTAAATTGTTTTGTTCATTACTCTATATGTAAGGCTTCTACATTCGCAGAATGAAAAAAGCTTGATAGGCACTGCATGTTTTCAGCCTTAGTAACAGTATACGGAATTCCCAGTACTGAATTTTTTTTTCTGATCAATATACCTTTTCTTTGGGTTTCACCTTTTTTGGGAGGCTAATGGGAGTGGCAAGGAGACAGGCACCTTGGTCCCAAGGAAGTGACCTAGTTGGGGGGTTGATGGGGAGGCATGGAGGGGAGGTACTTTGAAGGCAGCGAGTGAGAAGAACCTGTGAAAGACGTATGTAAGGGTTCTGTAGTGGCAAAAAGGGAGGGACCTTGAGGCCCAGGGAAGGCAGCTGTTTGGGAGGCAGTTGGGGAGGTGAGGGGGAGGCATGGAGGGGAGATACTTTAAAGGCAATAAGTGTGGGAAGAGATCTGTGAAAGAGGTTTACAGGAGGCAGTCGGTGGAGGAAGGCAAGAGGCAAGCAGCAGGGTTGGCAATGAGGGTGGTGAGGAGTGAGGGAAGGGAGCTGGGATGGAGTCATCATGGTGTGAGGAACAATTGGGAGCGAGTGTATATCGGAAAGGGCACCATGGGGCATTGAGGGAGCCAAGCAGAAAAGCAAGGGAGTCAGTAGTGAGCAACAAGAGCCAAGAGATAGAGAGGGGGTGATCCAGCTGGGGCACGGTTAAGGTGAGGCAGGCTGGTCTGAATAGGAGGCAGTAAAGAATTGATGTGGTGTTTCATTATTTTTTGAACATTTGGTTGCTAAGTTCCTAGGTTGCATACACCATTTTGATGCAGCAAACGTGTAACTTGAAGAGTTGGCTGGTATGTAGGAAATTTTCTAGACTAGTATATGGAAATGAATTGAATGGTTTGCTATTTGAATATATGTGTTAATTCTATTTTTTATGAACTCAATCACATATATTGATATCAATGAAGACAATGGCTAAAGCCCTACAAGTGATAGCTAATCATAGACAACAAGAGATCTCCCACGAAAAGCCGAAGCAATACCTGTTAGCAGAGAAGGAATGCATCATCTACCTAATGACTAAACGATAGCCCTATATACTATGTCCTTATTGGTACCTTCTAGAGATTAGGGGCAAATTTGGGTACTTGGATCTCATAAGGGCATTCCCTTAATGGTAACTGGCCCAGTACCTAAAGGTATGCCCTGGTTTTAGTCGAAAAAGTTCTTAGATGAAAAAAAATCAAATTTGACTTAGGGAGCAATTCATCATAAAAGTCTCTTGGAGCATTGACTATTGACTTTAGTATGATTCTATTGATGCCTTGTTCTGGTATTCATTTCTATTTATGAAACGATAACCTGCTTAATCAATCTTTTTCTTTTTTATCTTTTGTCCACGTGCGCATGAGTGGAATTAACCACTGATGTTGAGGTGAGGAAGGAGCCGTGAACCAAAAGTCATTCTCTTGGGACAATTTTTTCTTTGAGGACCTCATGGTTAAATGTCTTAACATACGAGCATGTCATCTGAGCTTCTAAAGCACTTTCCTCTAGTGAATTAGATGACCTCATGCCTCACTCTGTACCCAAGAATTTGATTTCAGATTACCTTGATATATTCATCAAGGTACTTTTGAAACACTTGATTTATCTTATTAAAAAATGTAGCTAGTGCATTTGGATCAAAAGGCATACATTTAATTCAAATGACTACTTAATTCCAAAAGCCATTCTTTGAAATGTCCATCTCTTTCATCTCGATGTGTGCGATAACTACATTGAAATTCAATCTTAGAAAGATACTTAGCCTTGACAATCCATCAAAGATATCTTCTTATTTCAGGCTTGCCTCTTCATTGTGATTTGTGTTGAGAGCACGGTTAGTCTTCCAGATTCGCCATTGACCCTTTCTGCCTTTATCCATGAAGAATTGTGGCCGAGAGTAATTGAATTTTTTATTCATAATATACGCCTTATCAACCACTCTGGAGCGTTCGTTTTGGCCTCCTCTTGTTCCAATGGCACGTAATACTATGCTGATTTTGAATGTCATCATGCTTGATACCAAGCTCCAACTTACCTCTCATTGCCCAAGCTACTGGTACAATGGTAAGCTGTAAGTTGCCTATGGCTCAGGCTTCCTGAAGGGCCTTTCTGCGTTTCTTTGACTTGTGTGGAATGTAAATCTTCGTCCATATAGATAATGTATCTCGCAGCTTAGGCATCGTTGTAGAGAACCCTGCGGATGCTCCAATGAATGTGAAAACTTAAGAGGCGTGTGTTGGTGTCCTTTTAGTTCGCAGGCTGTGTCCAATCTTGTGCTGTGGTGCTAAGGTTTTCTTTCCAAAAATTTTATATTCTCCCCCTGATTGCATCAAGTGAACTCAGGGACGCCATGTACACGAATGTTGAGATACCTCTGCTATTGTAATCTACTCTCAGCGGAAAGTGGCTGAAATTAAAAGAAGCTAGAGCGCCAGATTTACCAGCTGCTTGAGGGACCTTAGACTCCACCTCACCCAAGGTGCAAAACTGACAAATTTTATCCTCTCCTAGAGAACCCTGGAAGCGTCCAATCTGCTAGTTGGTGTGATGAAACTTGAGCTGACCTATTATGAATCTAAGGCCATGGGATAGTCCTGAAGCCAGATTTCGTAGCAAGATCCGAGCCCACCCAACTACATCCTATCTCCAAGAAATGGGTCCGGTGGCCATGCCATACCTGATCAACGTATGCTCTGTAGATGGACTGTCTGATGTAATGATGGGTACCTATAGGAAGATCCAAGACAGAAATGCCAAGTGTTTCCAAAAGGTGAGAGGCCTAGGAAACTATTTGCAACTGATAGCTAAAGTGTTTGTTTTGGCTATCTATTGATCTGCTTTACAGATGTAGCTGGTAGTTTATTGGCCACTCAACAGCATTAAAATATACCTCATCTCCTGTGCTGTTATTTCTTAGCATGAATGAGATTGACAGCTATCTTTTGTTAGTATGGCTTCCTAATTTCAAGCATGAAGCTTATCAATAACTGTTGGCAGGAAAATGATGTCAAAAACTTTGTAGATCAAGCAGGTGCTGTGTGCTTTCCACGGATCAGGTTGTGAAGCTCCCCTTAAGCATTGTCCTCCTGGCTGTAGTTATGCGAGTTGCTGGCCTTTTCATTTTTGTTGTAATTTTTGTCTGTATAAATGATTTCAAAAGTTCATTTCAGCTGTGCTGCAAATAGGAAGGATTTTTTTTTCGTGTTGGAAGTCTACAATTTACAAATGATGTTCTCTTTCTTGTATGTACTTATTGTTTTAAGGCACCATCCTGATTGCATTACTGACTCCACAACTCACCTTATGGAGTCTTCAGAGCAAACATATTATAACTGTTATGCTATTTTGTTCTGTTGGGCAGAAACCAAGATCTGACATCAAGAGCTTATTGGAGAGACTTGGTATGCTCGTTTGCCAACAATTTTTCATTATATTGTAGTCACTTATATCAGGTTCACACAATTTTCCCCAAAATGCCAACATTATGCCCTAAATTGCTGGGCCTCACAAGTAACTTGCAGTTTACGCAAGTTTGAGGCTTGTTCTAGCCACATTAAATCTATCAGCATTACTGTGATGTCCTTGAAAATCTGAGAGCAGATATAAGTAGACCCCTCAAGATCAAAAGGATACAAAGGAGCCCCAAGAGTTGATAGAGAAGAGACCTAGCTAGAAATGTCATTCCCATATAAGAAACTGTTACATAGGAGTCCCCTCTAATAACAATAGGCATTTGCATCCGGGAAAGGCCAAAGAGCAGCATCAAGAGACCAGCTCAGCCAAATGAACCAATCATGCATATGCCAGAAAAGTTCCAACGCACTCGTATAGACCAGGCATGAGTAGAAAGCAATTGGAACCGAAGCTATATGTAGTGACCAAGAATGTTGAATATCCTTACAAACTGAAAAAACTGCAACTTAAGCTATTTGAAGGGGCCATGATTACTAGAAGTAGTGGCAACAAAGGACTCATTAGATATAGTCCAAGGAAACCATACCGGTAGCAACCGAAATGTTTCAAACGTTCCAAACTTGAAACGTGTTTCACACGTTTGGAAAAATCAACCAAACATTTGAAAATTTTTTGTCAACTATAGGGTTTCAAAAACTTTGAGTTTTTTTAGTATTTTGTAGGAAAAATTGCTCATTACTTGTCATACAATAAAAAAAGACTACATTAAGGAGCATAGGAACATGCACAACCTTATGATATTGTTGCAAATAGGTGACAAAGAAGCCAAAAACATATGTAAATAGATTTTTGTTTTCCAAAAAAAAAAACAAAAGCTGAAAAAAGGTTTCAAACGTGGCTAGCATGCCAAGTGGCAATAGGTAGTAGAAGATATAGAGATACACCAACGTCCCAAGCAATCTGTAAGGATTGAGAATGTTTTCTACTTGCAAGTGAACATGTCGGTGACTGCATCCCAAGGTAGGTGTCTAGACCAAGAATGCCAAATAGTCATGTCATGAACAAGTGGATATGGTAGCATATGTGTTATCCCAAGGGATCTGTGGGGGTCCGTAAATGGGAATCACCAGCAGTAGTGCTCTTGTGTGTTTTATGCTAGGATTCTTGATATGTACTTTAAGGGAGAAATCAATAAAGTGGGTGCCTACTTTTTGCGTCCTTAGGGTTTAGTTGAGGTAGCTTTGTGGATTTGGTTTCAGAGCAGTTTGCTTTCCACGCATGTGTGGGGTTTAGAATCACTTTTATTCTTAGATAGGGTTTGATTGTGGGCCTGGTGAGCCAACGCCTACTGTAGGTGATTTTTGAGTGTTTTGGGAGCCCATAAGCTTACAGATTGGAACCCTATGGTGGATTGCTGGTCTTTGGGCAGCCTTTGAACATCCTCTGCTACTTTGCTTGCTTTTTCTCTTTACTCTTGTAAAAATTGAGCCTTCTTTGGATTTGCAAAGCGTTTGTAACTTTTTCAGTTTCTAGTCTTTTTTAGATCTGTCAATTGCAATAGGTGTCTTGTGGTAGGTCTTTGGTGGGGTAGAGCTTGTCGCTTTCCTGTTCACTGATTATCTCTCACTTTTACTATTTGTCAGTTTGAAACCCTTGTTTACTGATTTTTGAAGGAAAAAAGTTTGTAAGTTGCTAGAATTTGGCTGTAAAAGACTATTCTATCTTGTTCTTTTAGGAATTCAAGGTAGTCTCTCTGTGTCAAAATAAAAATTAGATAAATTGTCACACTCCAAGTGATTTTTTTCTTATATAAATTTATAAATGTAGCAAAGTTAGTCTAATAAAATCATATATATATATATATATATATATATATATATATATATATATATATATATATGAGGTGGATGCGTAATCTAACAACTCGGCGAAGGTTTCCATAAGTGTATATATAAAATATGACCCAAAAATTGATTTTTAAAAGCCATTTTTCATAATAATAAAAAAAAAAAGTCATTTCTGAAAATACTTCCCTTCCACTTTTTTCATTCTGATGACTTTTTTTTACTTTTGCTCATCATTTTCGTACAAACAGCACGCTTGAGAGCG